>PVKU01005147.1:0-103407 GCA_004027475.1 Anoura caudifer | reverse complement strand
ACATGGGTAGCAGGTGGGGCTTGGAGCGCAGAGAAGAGGGGTAAAGTTTGGCCCCGGGTGCGCAGTCCCCAGGGTTGGGGGGGCCAGAGTAGGGTGCTTGCCCAGGGCTGGTGGATTGTCCACTTGCTGTGAGTGATGCTGTGTTAGGCACGTGGGGTGCTGGGCTCGGCCCGACAGGGTGCTCCCCGATCCGTCCTGAATCCACGGAGACTTTCTCACGTGACGGTGCTGCAAAATGACGAGACGTGTCACCACCGTAGCTAAGAGCTGTGCCGCACGAACGGGGTCAGCCTTCCGCCGGGCTGTCCGGCAATGGCGCTCTGGGCACACGAGGGTTGAGTCACGGCTTCCCAGCTACCAGCAGGGCTGGGGGTCTGGTGCTCGGGGTTGTCCTTGTCCTAAGGAACCTGAGAGCCTGCACCAGGCGGGACTCACTGTCCCCTCCGCTGGACTTGAGCCCAGGCCTGGACACCCTGCGAGCTCAGGAGGGACGTTAGACGAACCCACACGGCGAGGCATTCCACAGAGTAACCGGCCGGTGCCTTCCATTGGAGGAGTCTGCATTTCCTGAGCTGACCCTCGGTTTCCTGATACTGATAATTGTGTGATGCTTTTCGCGCAGAAATCTTTATTTTGGAAGACTGGCACCCAACTATCAGGACTGAAGGAGTACCTTGTCTTCTTCCACTTACCTCTAAATAGTTCAGAAAAAATATGTGACTGGTTGCTCGCATGTGTGTGAGAGAGAGGCGGGGGGTGGGGGAGACGGTGTCTGGTGGGCGAGAAGGGCTCTGCAGCCCACCTCAGACGTGCTGTCTCTCCCAGGGGCACCTCCTTCTCCTCCAGCGCCCGTTTGCATGTCCCTGGATGAAGGACCCTCCCTGGTCCCCTGGTCCCCTGGTCCCCAGGGGAAAGGCAGAGCGTGGCTGCCTTAGGCACGTCCTCCTGCAGGGGCGTGTCCTCCCGCAGGGGCACGACCCCCTGCCCTCTCCCCTCCTCGCTATCCCGTGCGCCTGGTTGCATTTTATCTGTACCAGCTGCATCTGTCCTCTACTGTGATCCATGTGCGCAGGAGGCGCGGCTTCCGTCGCCTAGCTACGCCCCGCTACGCCCCGCCAACCCACTCAGAACTGCCGTGATCACCCAGAGGGCACGCACGTGGTCGCGAAGGCTGCTGCGGCCTCACATGCCGTTGCCCTCGGGAGGAGGAGTTACCGCGCCTGGAGAAGGGCGTCCGGTCAGTACCCGGGCGGCCTGCTCACCTCTCCAGCCGGGGACAGCCACGTCCCTTCGTCTAGCGGCGCCTCCCTTCCCAGGGCAGGCTCTCCCGCAGTAGCGTGGAGCTGCCCCCGGCTGGCTGGCGGAGGCCTCCGCTCCTGGCAGGCCCCGGGGGCCGCGCCCTGTCCCCTGCGATGCGACAGCTGGGGAGCGCAGCTGTGCTGGGCCGCTCAGCTCTGCGCCATCTGGCCGGGCCTCCCCGACTTCCCCACCGGGGCGACCGTGCGGCCCCCGTGGAGAAGGCAGCTCCACTCCCCCCGCCCCACGCCCCACACCCGACCCCATGCGGAGTGGGCGACTATATGGGCCTAGGTACACTGGGAGCCAAGGATCCCTGGAACTTCCCCGTTCAAGACGACGCCCCTCATTCCGGGAAAGAGAATGCGAAGCCCCTGTTACTGTAAACCCGTGACGGGGACAGGCTTCACCCATTCGGCTTCTGTGACTTAGGGCGGGAGTCCAGGGCCGCCGATGGCTTTAACGTTCTTCTGCACCTCGGAGAGGAGGGGCAGGGACGCACTCCGGTGGCGCAGGCCGGGCCGTCTGGCACGTCCCCGGATGCCGGACGTCTAGGGTCCTGAGCTGGTCGCATCCAGCCTGTTTACGTGTTCATTCCGGGGCCTCAGACCCCCTGCCAACGGGCCGCGCCCTTTCTGTGATTCTCGCTTTCTGCGCTGTTCAAACCCGGCCGTTATTGTGGTTTCTCTCCCTGCTAATTAAAAAAAAAAAAAAGTTGTGTCTCTGAGTCTGCTTAGATGGGAGGTTCTGTTCTTCAATCCCATGGCTACTTGGTCGGTGAATTGAAAATAGTCACCAAGGAGAGAATAGGCCCCATTCACTTCCCAGCCCTGTTCCTTGTAATAACGATACAAAACGTGTTCACCCCTGCCTGACTCTGCAGTTTGATTTCCTGTGCAAATGGCGTCTTCGCCTCATAAGATAATTTCGATTATTAGATCAAATGTGTGATTAACTAGGATACCACATTTTGCCATGTATAGCGCGCACTTTTTTGCCCCAACTTTTGAGGGAAAAACAGGGAGGCACGTCACACCTGGGTGGTACCGGAAATCCCAGGTATCAGCTGTTCTTGTGCTTCGTAATCATTTGTTCCATAAAATTTCTTGTGCCATAATATGGTAAACAAGAAATGCTAGAATCCCCTTGCAATACAAAACAAAACAAAACAAAACACAACAACAAGTATCTAAATATAAATAAATAAAAAAGATAGAATTAAAAAAATGGAACGATTTTTTTTTTCCCCTGAAAGTTTGGGCCCAGAACGTGGGTGCGCACTGTACACGGGAGCGCTTTATACACGGCCTCATACCCCCGGCACGCAGTGGGAGCACAACAAGAGGGCGTGCGGTTCCTGGCCTCCTGCTGAATGCTCTGGCCGTCCCCTGCCGCCCGGCCTCTGTCACGCTCCAAGTAGACAACGCCTGCCTTTGCGCAGGGTGCAGCGTGCCAACCCGGCTGCCCAGCTGCGCCTCCCCTCCGTACCTTCCCTCCAGCTGTGCCAGATGCTTACCTCGCAGCCACCCGGCGGAGCCATTCCCTGCCCTTCCTGTTCCGCTCCCACGCAGGCTGCGCACTTAACAAGTGCAAACTGGCTTCCCACGGGCCGGGGGCAGCTCTGCGAGGCCGCGAATTAAATAATCCGTCTCACTAATAGGAGAGGGCACGGGGCTCTCCATTTCTGATAAATATGTAAATGAGCCAATTTGCAGCAGCTAATCGAGTGCTCCCCGCACAGCAGGCCTTCCTTCCATCAGTGCTCCTGGCGGAGCGGGGACGTCGCCGGATTCTCAGAATTCTTGGATTTCAGTCGTAGAGACAAACAGAAATGATGTCCACGGGCGGCTTGTTTCTCTTTTCCGTTATCACACAACCAGCAATGCACGGACTTTCCGTGGGAAGAGGTGCTGCTCTCCACGCTCCCTACCCCGACCCTCCCGACCCGACGTCGCTGAGCACGTGTTGTCCATCCTGAAAACACGGGAGCCAAAGTCTCAATAACTCGTTTATTTTCACCGGAGCACAATTTATCCCTCTCCCCATTTTTTCTTTGCCTCCTTTCCTACAGGGTGTCCTATGTAACCCATATTTATCCATCCAGTTGAACACGCACAGATATCAGAGACTCATCCGTGTCCTTAAAATTCCTCCTGACCCCGCAGTTCCGTTATTGGATGCGATTCTCAATACTTCGCCCTTTCGGCACGAACCGAGCACTTGGGTGGACAGGCACTGCGCCGCTGCTCGGGGCGCAGGAATGAGCTGTGGGGGGGGTTGGTGGCAGCTCTTGGGGGAGACAGCTGTGGAAAGGGGTGACAGAAGGCCTATGGCCGGGGTTCACTGGGGTCCCCAGGAGGAACGGCTGCAAGGGTAGAATTTGTTTTAGTTACTCTTTAAGAGATTTCAAAAAAAAAAAAAAAAAAAGTATGAATCATTCTCAACCTTTCCCCGTATGGAAATATTTTGTGAACCTCTATGTAATAGTAACTGTGTTATTTTCCTCTCTTTTCCAGCAAATTTTAAGGAGCTCTAATTTACCTACAACATAGACAGTGTGACGAATTTTGACAAAGGTTAGGTAACACCTTTTCTTTGGCAGTTATCGTGTGGTTAAAGCACACAATATGAAATCTTTCCTCACCTTAAGGCCGCGAAGACGCTTTCTTCGGCAAGTTTTATAATCTGAGCTGTTCCATGTAGGTCCGAGAGCCCTCCGGAGTGGAAGTAAGGGGCCAGCAACCAGCAAAGAACAAGGATCGGTGGGTCAAAGCACCTAATTCACGCTATCATGGGACATGGGGACAATCATCTCCTCAGGACACCTAGAAATCCACCATTAGAGTTTCATTCCTTTAACTGAAGCGCTGTTTGTCTTAAGAGGGGTGCCGGCCTATGATGATACCAGACATTGACACTTGAATATAAATTAGTTTATGAGTTCGCTGGCAGAACCTCCGATCTGCAAACTCCTCACCCACAGGTGTTGCGACCTGAATAAGCATAAAGGGCTGCTGTTCGGAGTGCGGAGAGTCCCGGACGGGGCTGCCTGGAAACGGCTGGCGTGCGGGAAGCAGCGGGGAAAGGGGCCGTGGAGCCAGGCTCTGACCGCGGCACCCCCGGTGCGACTCGCCGCAAAGCCTGCCCCTCACGGTGTCTACGCAGTCGGGGGCCAAGCCCTGCGTCCTCTGGCTGCTTACCGTCTTTCCCAGCCAGCCTGCTGCTCTCTGCCCGGGGTCGTCTGTCCTTGACTGCTCTTCCCATGTTGCCTGCAGAATCCCTAACCCTGAACTTGAGTGTGTCCTCCCTCTGCCTCGACCTCCCCGAAGCGGAAACGGGGCTGCTAGCAGTGCCCCAGGAGGTGTTTTCAAGTTCTTCTCTAACGATAGCAGGAAGGCACATACAGGCTGGGAATGAAGACCTTTCCCAGACTCCCTTGCATCTGGGCATGGTCAGTTGAGTGTGTTTTATCAACTGAGATAAATAGGAAGAGTTGAAGGCGGCTTCTGAAACCACCCTAATAAGAGAGTAGCTCTGGGCTCCTGGTCCCTTTGTTACCGTAGGTAGTTAGCTAGTTATTAATATGGAAAAAGGAGCAAAAGGAATTGGACGCGGTGCTTAATAACCTGGGGGCAGGGGCCTGTCGCTTCCCCAGGAAGCTGCAGCTTCACGCCCAGGGGACCACAGCCCTGGGCTCCTCCAAGGGGGTCAACACTCCTCCTCTTCCCTGCTCTGGCACCCGATTGTTGGGGGGCACAGGGGGAGGTGCTTGACCAAAAAGGCCTGTTAGTTTATACAGGGAGTGTGAACCCATCCAAAGCTTGCAAAAGTTTGGGAAGTTGATAGGTTCTCTTGAAAAAGTACCTGGTCCTTCCCAAACCCAAGCTAGTATAATCCCATGGAAACAAAGAAGTTTTCTGTCTCTCTTGCTTGCGACCCACGCCTGCCCCGTTCATTCGCATGTTCTCTCTCGCCCAGGAGCACGCGACCGTGTGGGTCTAGCAGCTCCCGGGGTCTCCGCAGCTGCACGGGCTCTGAAGGATCAAGCTTTAGCATGAGGCAGACGCTCTGGACGCCGGCTTTCGGTTCGGCCTTGACGAGGACACAGTTGGACTCGTTCCACGGCGGGGTGGACAGAAATGGGACATTGGAGACGTGGGGGCGGCCTCCACCCGAGTAAGCCATCCTGCCACACCGCCATCTCGTGTGCGTGGGTCCTGGGAACGCCTTCCTCGTGACCCTGTGGAAAAGCCTGAGTTCCACGCTCGGCACTTTCCTCCCATACACCTGCCTCGTTCCTGCTGGCTGGGGGAGAGGTCCCAGGAACGGGAGCCAGGGCCTCTGATGCCCCAGCGCAGGCCTGCTTCAGCTCCTCTGTTCTAGGGCTTCTGCTCTTGACGAGGTGTCAAGACGTAAAGCCCCCCGGCCAGGGCCGCAGCAGGTCTGGGGGGGCCGCCGTGCGGCTCCCCTGTGCTTGGTGGCGCCGACTCAGCCAGTCCTGAGATGCTGCAGTCCGTTTGTGAAGAGACTGAGAAGTTTGAACTTTTGTTATGTCGGTGCGGAAGGAGGAGAAACACATCTTAAAGTCTAGGTCACACCAATAATTGTGCAATAATTATAAACACACGGTGTTCAAAGAGTCCGAGGATACTCGGTAATTAGCTCATAAACAGGATTCCGTCCCTTTCGCTCTGGGATCAGATCCTCGGAGAGGGGCTTGGGAGGCGGCGGGTACGAGGCAGGAGGTTTTTCCTGATTTCTCACACGGCAACTTGCGGGACTGCGTCATGGACAGAACACGGGTTAAGAGTCACAAAATTAGGGTCTCCGTTAGGGGCCGTCATTTGGGACGCGTCACTTAATGCTTCTCAACCTTTGTAGGTCTGGGAAAAATAACACAGAGGGACCCTCCTTCTCCAGGGTGTCAGAGGGGACGGGCGACTTCACGCACAGGAGTGACATCCACCTGCACTTGCACACCTTACGTATTTGTCATTATTATCTTAGAGATAACACAAATGGCTGACCTATTCAAAGGTTTTCTGCTTGAATCCGAAAGCCGTCATTCCAGATATCAACCAGAAACCACGAGGAACGCAGACATCAGTCTCAGGAAGGACCTTGAACGAGGCGTCTGCATGCGTGTACGGTTTGAATGTGCCTGGGCTGCCCTCTGTCTTGTCAGGAGTTAAAGATGTAACTCAGCAAATCCTTTCTGCTTCCTTCCAAGAAATCTAATAAAACCAGTTCCAGGAAAAGCCTACGTGGTCAGGGTCCACTACAGAAGAATCTACATTCAGAATATTGCCTCTGGGTCCGAATAAATAGATTTCCTTAATATGGCTACCATTTGATCTCCCACGTATACACGTGGATGAAATAATAAAAGTGAAAGCAGAGAACAGCAGAACCGAACACAAAATGTTTCTAGGAAACAATCAGGATGATCCGGAGAACCTTGGTGGGATTTCCTCAAACAGTAATAATAATAGTGACCATGATAATACCACGGGTGGATGTTTGCATCGGTCAGCGTCTTGCTCAGCTTCCCGCCCCAGGGAACCCCACCGGCCCTAGGCTGTCCTCACCCTCCCGCCTATGCGTGGACGTGGAATTGCCAACCTGGGAGGCCGCTCAGTGTGGGGGAGGCCTAGGGAAGGAGGAAGCTGAGTAAGAATCACTCTGAGCGAAATTCTATTTCCTCCCAGGCGGGGTTTACATTAAATAGCGTTCTCGCCAGCTGGGCCGCCCAGTGAAAGCTGAAACCGGAAGGAAACAGCTCCCTGAGCTTCCAGGGCGGCGAGGACTCAGGCAGCGATCTTCCGTGGGCGCCAGCTGCATGCACTTCCTGGCTTGGAAATGACCTTGTCTGAGACCCACACTTCCCCTGTCTTTGCATCTGAACGTTCGGATGCATGTTTAAGTTAATATAACGTCTGAACCGTGAGGGAGGGTTAGGACATGCAGGGCTCCCCTCGGGAGAGAAATTGCGTTCAAGTCATGTTGTGTTGGGGAGGGGTCTTGGGGAATCTGCAAAGTCACCACAGAAAGGCAGCCAGAAGTTGCAGCAGGAAGCAAAGCTAAGGCTTGGGGATCCGTATGAAATGGCTGTAGGAAGGGCGGCCGGGGCGGGGGGTGGGATATCGGTGAAGTGGGCTGCGGGACGAGTGTCCAGGGGATGGACAGGGACCGAGTGGGGACAATGGGAAGGCTCAGCTGGATTGATGATCTTGTGCGTGGTCTGTGGACAATAACCAACCAGGAACATTTGCAATCGGAGGAAGGACATTAACAGAGGTATTTTCATAAAGAGAGAGGGAGGGAGGGAGCGAGAGAATAAGACCTGTTCTTCCGTCCACTCCGATAGGCGCTTGATCTGACTGGAGATAATCCTGCGAGGTAAAACCAGCCTCGGAGATGGTAAATCACATTTCCAGGATCACGTAACTAAGTTTTGGCAGCATTACGATTGGAACTTTGATTTTTCTGGAAACAATGCTGTTTTTTTTTTGACACTATAATTGTATAGAATAACCTGATAAGATGTTAAAATATGAACAGTAAATACGATTCTTAATACGCTTGGAAGAGAAGCATCACATAAAGGTGGATAGTCTGGCTGTAAGATTTTTCACAAATTTTAACGGTATGAAATATTGACAAAACAACAACTAATGTTTGTGGAGCTGCTCCTCCAGCCCGTGACTCACACACACCACCCCCGATAGGAGGGTTACGCTCAGGCCGCTGCCGCTGGGAGCGGCCGCTGCGGAAGGAAGCCACGGTCCGGGTGGAGGCGGGCCGACGGGAGAGACGGGGCGATACCATGTTGTCACACTGGCTTTGCTGAAGCGCAAATTGAAAGCCCAGTCTATCCGGAGGCGAGGCTGGCCGACCGGGTCGAAGCCGATCCTGCCGGCCTTGCCGGGCCTGGCGCGCAGCTCCGTCTCAGCTTGCAGGCCTGGTACCCCCATCCATCCAAGAACAGAAGCTTGCTGATGGCCAGCAGTTACTATCTGGGAACCTGCATTTCAATAAGGAAGTCGTGGGACTAATTAAAAAGTTAATCCGTGCTCTGGCCAACACCGGGGCTTCGTGCTGTTGTTCCGCGGGGGTAATTAGCACCTTGTGAAAGAGGGACAAGGAGGCAATCCGTGTTTCTGGGGTAATACGTCAAGTTCTCCGTCAAGGGCAAAGTTCCAGGCCTGTGACCTCTTTCGCTGACTAGGAATCATGGGTAATCATGCTGCAGAAAGACGTGCATTGAAGGATCTGGAAATGTGTCCCGTCAGGGGAAGGAACGGCGGCGACCGTGACAAACAGGCCGTCCCATCTCGGAGACTTAGCAGAACAACCTGGGCGTATCTACAGACCCGGCTGAGCGGCTGCACCAGGGTCCGGGGGGTTGGTGTCGGTGTTCAGGGCCCAGGCGCCCTACTGGTCCTTTTCTGCTCTGTGTGGGGACACAACCCACGCAAAGCCACCATGGTCCTGCTCAGGTGCCCGCTGTCTGCCTTGGGGCAGAGAGGAGGAAGCCGGCTGACGAGACTCGGCTGATGCATTTTGTTGACCTGGCTGTTCTTCCCTCCCCCAGAGGGTGTCCGGGGTGAGACCAGCCGTCTCCACACCTCTCACCCACTGTCACTGTCCATCCCCCACCTTGACCCCGTGACCTCCTTGTCTGGGTCCCTACTCTGATCTTTAACAAAGGGGAGGATTCCTCTCACACAGTCGTCTTCATGGGGCTGAGTATTAACCTCATAAAGTAATTTTAAATGTCATTTAGTATTTCGGGGTTCGTAAGCCACTGGATTTTCCAACCTGCGCAGCACACACAGCTGAGGTGGGCGTGGGTTGCACCGAGGGCTGGCTCCCGGGGGCCACCCAGGGGACGGGGGGAGGAAGCGGGACAGTGGAATGCAGGTGACTTGCCCAGACAGCCCTGGCTTCCGTCTTTCATGGCGGGTTGAAGGTACTATTAAAAGACACCACATTCGTTTGCTACATAAATAATTGTGATCTGTATGTGGGCCAATGCATCTGGCATGAACCTGAATTATTTATTCATCATGTGACCATGTGCACTTGATTTCTAGAAACTGGGAAGGACGGAAAGGGGGGAAGGAAACTTTTCAGTAAGCTGAGCAGCAAAAATTAAACTTCTGAAAAATGGTAAAATTAGCCTTGTCTTATACTTTTCAGCACCAAAGTCAGTGCCAGAAATCTCGCCGTGGAGGGTGAAATTCTATCCACGAATTTCTTAGGGGGAGAAAACATCAGGCCAGACTGTTACATACGCAGTATTTTTTTTTTTCTTTTAACTGTGAAAAAGGGAACAGGAAGACACCCTCAAACACACACACACAAAGAAAACCCAGGATGTGACCCTCACACATTCTTTCTGGAAAAAGTTAACCCAGTGAACTGGCTAACCCCCCAGCAGACATGGAGAAGCCATGGCGGAGGACGGGCACAGCACCCCACGCCGAAAACAGGCGCACGCTCTTCATGAGCCTGGGAAAGAGCGCGTGACCTGACTCTCCCGCGACTCCTTAAGATGCCTTTCAGGGGCATGGATAAGAGGACTGTTTGCTCTTAAGGAACCTGATCAAACAAGAAATCCACAAAGAAATTGTTGGAACAAAGGTATTTTGGAAAGAAGACCCAGAGTGATTATGAATCGATTTAAATATGGAACCTGAGCTACACATAATTATGGCTACAGAACGGAACGCAGCATCGATAAATGCGAACTTGCTATGAATTTAAGAACCGGGAGGTGAGGAGGGAGGAATGCAAGAAAGCTGTTTCCTCCGTCTAGTATATGGTACCACCAACCAAAACTGTGAAAAATTGGACCGGATGTGAATTGAAGTATAACCATGGCAGGGCCTGAGTGTTTTACATCATCACCTGATTCCGTCTAGAGTCTTTGGGGGAATCCAATGTTTAGAGAAGACGGGCATCAGGGAGCCCTTCAGTTAAACATTTTGGGGATTGACTTTCAGAGCCCTTTGTAGGTTTACAACAGGGCGGCTAGGAAGGCGTGCAGACCTCTCCTCCCCCTCCCTGTGCCCACAGCCCCCCTGACAGCCCTCACCAGAGCGGGGCATTTTTAGTTCACCAAGGATGAACCTTTGCGGACACAGCCTCGTCACCCAGAGTCCATACTTTACATCGGGGTTTACTCTGGATGTTGTACACTCCGCGGGTTTTGACAGGCCCATACCGACATCCCTGATGATCGCAGCATCATGCAACGTTTTTTCATTGTCTTACACACCTTCTGGATGGGCCACAGCTGCTTTGCCTGTGACCTACTGAAGGACGTCTTGGTCACTTCCAAGCTTTGGCAATTACGGATAACACTGATAGAAACACTCATGTGCAGGTTTTTGTGTGGACAAAGGTTTTTCAGCTCCTTTCAGAAAATTCCAAGGACAGCAACTGACGAATCATACGGTACGTTTAACTTCGTAAGAAAGCGCCGAGCTGTCTTCCAAGTGGCAACATCATGTTGCGCTTCCTGGGAGTCTATTTCCTTTGCCAGATTGGGGAAGTTCTCCATTATTTTTGCAAGTAAGTTTTCCATTTCTTGCTCTTCCTCTTCTCCTTCTGGCACCCCTATGATTTAGATGTTGGAACATTTAGAGTTGTCCTGGCAGTTGCTAAGCTTCTCCTCATTTTCTTTTTGAATTCCTGTTTCTGCATTCTGTTCTGGTTAAATGTTTATTTCTTCCTTCTGCTCCAAATCGTTGATTTGAGTCCCAGTTTCCTTCCTGTCCCTGTTGGTTCCCTGTACAATTTCCTGTATTTCACTTTTCATAGCCTTCACTCTTTCCTCTGTTTTGTGACCATACTCAACCAATTCTGTGAGCATCCTGATTACCAGTGTTTTGAACTCTGCATCTGATAGGTTGGCTGTCTCTCCATTACTTAGTTGTATTTTTTCTGGAGCTTTGATTTGTTCTTTCATTTGGGCTATATATATATATATATATATATATATATATATTTTTTTTTTTTGTCTCAGCATATCTGTTACGTAGTAAGGGCAGAGACTGAGGTGTTCACTGGGGCGAGGCACCCCACATTGCTGTGTTGTGGCTGCATGTGGGGGAGGGTCCAAGAGGGAACAGTGCTGCTTGCTTGGTTCTCAGCGGGCTTTCAGTCACTTCCCCCACCACCCACAAACAAATTGGGCCCTTCCGGTGCGGAGTCCTGGGTGGGTGGGTTTGTGTTCGTCCCAGGACCCTGTAGGTCTCTCCAACTCACTCTCCTGTGAGGCTGGGCTGCCTCCTCAACCCCCACAGGTTTTTACAGTCAGAGGATTTGAGGCTTTATTTCCCCGTGCTGGGACCCTGCCTTGTGGGTCTGTCTGGCTCCCCAGTTGTTCCTCCTAGTTTATCCGCATGTGAATGTGGGACCCCCTGCTCCACTAGCCACGACCCTGTCACAAGTCCTCTCAGCCCGGCTGCCCGACTTGGCCCCTCCTTCTGGGCTGGATGAATGTGTCTTCTTTAACTCCTTGGTTGTCAGACTTCCATACAGTTTGATTTTTCTCTCAGGTCTGGTTGTTTTTTGTTTTTAAATCTGTTGCTGTCCTTTTGGTTGTGCGAGGAGGCACAGTGTATCTACCTACGCCTCCATCTTGGCCGGAAGTCCAGAGTTTTTAATTTTAATAAAGCTCAGCTGGTAAGTTATTTCTTCCCTGAGTCTTGTGTTGTATCTGAAAATCACTGTTATATCCAAGGTCATCTAGCTTTGCTCCCATGTTACCTCCTACCTCTACAGTTTGAAGTTCCCATTTAGGTCTATGATCCATTTTGAGCGAATTTTTGTAGAATGTAATTTTTTTTATTCTGTCAAAGGAAAACTAATTTTAATCACTTCCATAAAATAACACAGCATGATCCATTTTTTAATGAAATTATTAGGCTCTACATATTTGCTCATCCATTCCTGCATCCACCGCATCCCCTTTCTGTATAAACGCACGGGTTCGCAGCAGCTGTAAACCCACTGGCCTACAGGTACCAGCTGGTGTGGCTCACCACGGGCTCCGCTATCTTCGCAGCTTGGATCTCAGCTCACCAGGTCAGGGTCTGCCTCTTCCGTTTCGCCTCGGGCACTTCGTCCCCCCTTGCCTTTGACCCAGTTAATTCACTGTTCGTGTCATCTGTGGGCCCCCGAAGTAATGTCATCGGCCCTACAGCCCCTGAACAGGAGGTGTATAAAGAATACTCTTGTAATCTTAATGAAAAGATGTGTAAACGTTGTACTTTTTCAACTTCATGTAGTTTTTTCTCCAGTGCTAGAAATGTATGGCATGTGTGGGTCCAATTAATTGGAAAACCGTAAAGTCAATGTAAAAATATCCCGCGGGTGCCATCACCTGGAGAGAAATGCTCACCACACCTTTCCTTGCATGGGGGCTTACACACGCAGTGACCGGGAGGGACGTGCGGTCAGATGGCCGTGTGGGTGCCATGTTCTCGTGAGCAGATTCCGTTACCAACATGTCAGACACCCCTATTTATAAAACAAGCATGGCGATACATGTACCTAATTACGTCTCAAAAACATTAGGAAAAATACAGTAATCTGTGTGCAGGGCTTTGAAGAACTTGGAAGAAAAAATGATGTATAAACTCAAGATGGCGCATCAAAGGATGATGACTTACTACAGGATGTTGTTCTCCAGTGACCTCGGCCCCGATGACACCTGCTGACTGCAACACTGTATCGTGATCGATCCAGAACCAATCAAAGCAAACCTTTCCGGTGAGAATGGACCTCAGAATAAAACGGATACTGTCAAGCACCCTCCAACCCTCCGTTGCCAGCACCCCCACGCCAGGATGCAAACCTGGCAGCAAGCGACCTTCCACAGTCTGAGCTGGAGTGAAGGTCCGCCTCTCCCTCTCCGAGCCCCACGCCGGCTCCCCTACGCAGCCTCCCCAAGGCCCGTGCTGCAGGCAGGGCGAACGACCACCGCTCTCCAAAGGAGCCCTGGACCCCCGCCCTGATTCTCGGCCTCCTGTTCCCTCTGCGGTGTTAATCATCCTTTCCCCTCTCTTCCCCGCACTCAGCGTCACGGTCGCCCTTGGTGCCGGGCTCGGCACACTTTCCTCCAGGAGCCCTCCCAACTCAGTCAGGGGCCAGCAAGGGCTCCCTGCCCTGTGGTCGCACAGCGCATTGTGCACACCCCTCGGGATGCCCGCGTCCCTGGGAAACCAGCGGCTGGTCCAGGGGCTCTCCCTGCGCCCCGTCAAACCTGTTACGTCTCTGCACCACAGGCAGTGGGCGTGGGTCTGTGTGCACACGTCGGGGGGAGACGGAAGGCGGGACACCTAACAACCGCAGTCCCAGAGCCCCAGTGGCCAGGCCCAGTGCCCAGGCCAGCGCTTCTTCAGGAGGGGCGGCTGAAGAACCATTTCCTCCCCTGATCCTATGTCTTGAAGGGGCTTTTGCCTTGCCAGGCTCCCCTTGGGTAAGGAAGGAGTAAGTTAGCTAAGAGAATATATTATAAAAGAGCGCGTGGTTCTATTTTCTACTTTACATTTGAATAGCCCTCAAATCCTCTAGAACATAAACTTTGCGTAACTGAAATTGTCTCTTTTGATCCCTGGAAGGTCTAAAGTTATGAAAAAGCAAGGCCCAGCATTTATTTGTCTTCTCCAGGTGAGGCAGTTGGGGAGCTGATTACATTATCAGGTTCCAACGCCCGTGGCCTGAGCTGTTGGCTGCCGGCCAGCGAGCAAGGAGCCAAACTGGGGGTTTCGGGGAGTGGGCAGGGCCTCCGGCCTCCCAGCACGGCCCGCCCTGTGAGGCGGAGGGTGTCGGTCTGGTTGGAAAGGGGTGACAGCACAGGAGGACTGGGCACCTCTTGGGTTGGGGTCCCCAAGAGAGGGAGGAGCACAGGTGACCGGGTAGGCACAGCAACAAGAAGTAACAGTGACCCGTGCCGCTGCCCTGTCCTCAGCCCTTACCGGGCAGCAGGGGCCACGCGTGTGCTAGTCCAGGAGTTCTTTCCAGACCGAGCACATCCGTGTTACGGGTCGCACACCAGCTCGGCCGTGGCTGCTGGGCCCCGGAGGGGCTGGAGATGGGACCTAAGCCCAGGCGGGCAGGAACAAGGCGGTGGCTGACCTGCATCGGTAACCTCGTCCGAGAGACGCCGGGCCTCTCCATTAACAGGCCACCAAGAACAAAGCAGGGATCGGACGTCTTATGCACAGGCGCTCTGTCCATGAGGACTTCAAAGGGAAAAGTATCTTGTTTGTGTCTGTTTACATGAAGAATTTTAACAAAAAATGACGATGCCATTTCCGTTTTTCCAATGGGGTTTTTTGTATCGGTAAAATACAGAATTCTTCTATGAGCAGCGGTTTCCACATTGAAGTAAAAAGTGAAAAGCGTAGGGTGATGATAAAAAAACTACTAATTGCTGCTATACGGCTTCTGTAACAAGCACAGAAATGATAGCACTGCATACATGTGTGAACACGGGTACACAAGTTCACACGTGTGATCATACATATTAGTTCATTTGATTTTTCACAGGACATTGGAGAGGTGGGCAGGAACTGCATCTTTTATAAAATAAGGGGAGCGTAAAAAGAGCGGGCGACTTTCTGAAAACCCAGCCCGCCTCTGCGACGTGGCAGCAAGGCGGCAGACCCGCGTCTGGGTTCAGGGAGTCGGCGCCCGGACTCGGCCTGGACACGGTGTCTGGGGTCAGATGAGCCCTTCGCCGCCTCAACCTTCCCCCACCTCCTCCGCATGATAAGAACATAGTGAAAAAACACGCTGCTTTCAAGTGTTACGGTTTTACCATCTCTGGAGAGCGCTCGGGGACAGAATAGGGGCCCAGCACTTCACTCCTCAGCGTGGAGAACGGAGTGAATGGTGTTAATCACCTGGCAAGAAAAGTAACTTGCGTGTGCAAATGACCGAGGCTCAGTGCCACCCCAAAGGACAGGGGTCCGTGCTGGGGCAAGCTGGGAAATCCTGTCCCTGAAGGCGGAAGTGTTCCAGCCAAGGGGACAGAGCTGTGACCCGAGTATTTCCAAGTGAACTTTCTGGGAACGCCTCCAAAGAAGAGCTGTTGAGGCCCTCACCAGGCAGGTGACCCTCACGTCCTGTAAAATTCCTCTCCAGGAGCGGTTGTGGCTGACGTGGCCTGTGGAAGCCAGGTTGCTCGGGTCGGAGGTGAGCTTCTGTGTGTCCAGGCAGACGGTTCCGTGCTCAGGTGCCAGGGACCCCCGGAGTCAGAGGGGCAGCCCCAGGCAGCAGCCGGGGGAAGGCCAACTCCTGGGCTCTGGGGAAATTCCTCCCTCCCGGGGGCCCGTGGGAGACCCCGGCCAGCCTTTCAGAGCGAGAGAGGAGGAGCCGAGAAGGTTAGGTGGGAAGTAAGTGAGCGTGGAGGTGCGGGGTCTGCGCTTCCATCAGCCCTCCCGTCAGGACTCCGTGGGGTCCCCAGGCGGCTCCAAGGGCAGGAGGCAGGGAAGCCCCTGCCAGGGTCCTGTCCGCCCAAGGCGGGGTTCAGGCAGGTAACCCCTCCTGAGCCTGTGCTGCGTGGGGAAGGCCCCATTTTACCGCTCCTGCCGCACCACGGGGAAGCTGAAAACTAAACAGGATTATTAGCAGTGACAGAAAGATTTTCGGCAGACTCCTCTCTGCGATGATGGATATTGTTTATCATGTGTTACTTGTTGCTTTTAAACTTTCCTTGTCAGAATGAATCATGGCGAAGGGGAAGGGGCCTAGATTGCAGACAACGTGATTTGTCTCATCGAGATCGCCCCTCGCCGGGGGGGGGGGGGGGGGCACCAGGGCGGGGGGAGCAGGAGCGCCCGCAGGCTCCCCGGGGCGGAAAATCATCCTCGCCGCCAATCTGTCAGGGCGCACCTGGATCCCTGGGAAAGCCTCGGCGCTCAGCGGGCGCGTCGCGGCCTGATGCTCGCTGTCTGGAGGATTGGTAATGAAGATTAATTCACTTACCTCTCGGCTTCGTAAATGAGTGTACGGGAAGGCTGTCTCGCAGCTCCCCGGACCCCGTCTTGAGGGACGCCTTGCTGAGACTCCCGATCGGGCACCGGCGTGTGGAAGTGCCTGGGACGGACGACAGGCACCGTGTTATTTGCTCTTGTGACGGCGGTGCGACCAGGTCGGATTTGCCACAACTCAGTTAAACTGTGGCCCTGGTAGATTCCATCTGTTAATGTTTGGGAGGGATCAAGCTGCCAGTCAGGACACCCTCATGTGCAAAAATTGATGATTTGATAAACCCTGAACGCATTCGTTATAAAGCCGACTTTAAGACCAATTCTTTCCAACAAAACATAGTCACTGAGATCTTCAAAATGGTCTTCATCATTTCTCAGTGTGGCAGGTGGACGGCTGTGGAAGGCCGTCGTTACGTGGTGTCAGTAGCGAATGTGAAACCATCCAAGCACTGGGGCTTCTCAGTGAAATGGACCCCAATAGTCACGGACTGTGTTGTTCGGTTTCCTGAGTCACATGTCACCCCAGTTTCAAGCACGGCCCCGATACCCCAGAACCGGGACACCTGGGCTCTGATATGGCAATACCACAGGTCAGCTTAGCCAGGCCCAGACAGGGGACGGCGCTGACCTTCATCTGAGCAACGAGGGCCTGCACTGGTACTGGGAGGAGGCAGACCAGTGGTCCTCCAAGACCCTGACTCAGGGTCAGCAGGTTGAGTCAGGCTCGGCCCTTGAAGACCTGGGCTGGGTGCACAGACCCAAGCCTCAGTTAACTAACTCAGTGAGGACCTAAAGGTGCGCCCTGAAGTCACAGGACGCTCAGGGTGGTACAGGAGCTAAAAACGCCTGCGAAACACTTCGCGGACCGCTGCGTGCGTTCCGAATTCTCACGGACGCGAGCCGTGACGGCTGCCACTGTGATGCAAGAAAAGCGTGAGACTTCTTTACCGAGATGGAGGGCTGGAAAGGCCCTTCTCGACTCCCGCCGTGGGAAGCAGTCGGGGGGTGGGGAGGGTTCGACAGGAATGACTCCGCCCACAGGAGGAGGGAGGGCGTGCATGCGGGACTTGAAGGGAGTCAGACGCGGGAGAACGAGAGAGCAGCGGTCAGCACTGGAGGTGGAGGAGGAACGGCGGGCTGACAGGTGGCCGCAGGGCCGGGGCTGGCCGACATGCGGGCTTGTGGAGGGTGATCTCAGTCCCAGCTCATTTTAATATGTCTGGCTTGAGTGACACAAAAATGATGGAACTGGTTGAGAGGGATGTTTAATCCCTCGCCGTCCACGTTGCCTGGAAGCAGGTGCCCGTGTGAATCCCGGGCCCCTGGCTCATTGCCCGCCGTGCTGGAGAAGTGAGCTCATCGGAGCTGGGGGCGCTGACAGGCTGGGATCCTCTTTTTTTAAGTCGGAGAGACTCATTCCGCTGAGTGATTCGCACCCAGGGCTTGGGTTGGGACCTTTTTCCATGTCCTCTGAGACAGTGGGGGGTGGCTTCCTCTGCACTGTGTCTGCTTGCAGACAGCAATGTCCCACTGGGTCTGTTCGGCTTCCAGCTCCAAGGCCTGGGCTGGGCTCAGCGGAGGGGCGTCCGGCCGGGGTTGTCTGTGGTAGACCCCTCGGTGTCTACAGAGTCTGGGGAAGAAAAAGGATGCAGCAGATGTCACGGAGACCAGCCCTGGGACTCTGACCATAGGCCTGTTTGTCACCGGGAACCTGGGACTCGGAGCTGCGGTGAGTCACCGGTTCCAGCCGTGTGACGGGGTCGGAGTCCACAGCCTTCTGAACTCCGCGGTTCTGCCCTGCCTCCCACCGAGTTCCAGGTAGACACGGTCAAGTTTGTGTCCCTTTAGGTTTATTTTATTTTATTTTTTTTTAAGTGTGTGTGAGTGTTTGTCACGTTCCTGGCTGGATTGAAAGCTACTCAACATGAGAAAAAGGTGTCTGCTCTCTTCCTCGCAAAACACAGAGTTTGTCCGTGCTCTCGAACCTTTGCAAATACTCCTCCTGGATGCTTTTCATAAATCAAAGTTGCTTACTTACATATGCTCGAGGGATTTCGTGAGATCACGCTTTAAGAACCCAGCATTAGCCCGTGTCAGAAGTGAAAGCGGAGGCCGGACGAGAAATTCCAGAATTGAGTCTGAGCCAGAAACAGGGAGGGCCTGAGACGGGGGCGGGGGGGGGGGGGGGGGGGGGCTCAGCTCTTCCGCCGCCTCAGCTTCCAGGACCCACCCACCACCTCGGGCAGATGATCGGCGCTCCTGAGATGCGGGCCGTGCTGAGCAGGGGGTGCTCTCCGTGCCGCAGGGTGGCCATGCTGGTTGGTCCCTGGCGCGCCCCCCTTGCCAGGCTGCTCTGAAAACCGCTCTCATTACGAGGAAGAGCTTTTCCGTCTTCAGTGTCTCCCCCCCTCTCCAAGGGGCTGTCATATGAGAGGCAAGACTAATAACGATGAATCATGGCGGCCCCCACTCATCACCGCGACGTATCGGTGCCATTGAGTGACTAATTCCGCATCCCGTTAAGCCTTTCTCTTCCCCCATGAGCTCATCTTTCCAGGGTTCGCAGACTGTTTTTTTTTCTGTGTCTTTTTGAGCCAGAGGCGGGCAGCCTGGGTCTGCCCCTCAAGATGATATTGCCCTTCCACAGCAGACTCTAGCTGCCTGCTCAGAGCCCACCCCCGGTCCTCACGTCCGTTGGTCGCTGATGTGCGTGCAAAGCATCAATACGGAAACACCTGCTGCATCAGTGCCCTCGAAGTACCCCCTCGGCACCATGGCAGTCACTCTGAGGGTCTCTTCGTCTCCCTCTGCGTGAACGTCTAATAGCGGCACCTCCTGCCCTCCTCTCCTTTGCGCTGGCGAGAATGAACGCCGCTTTCACCCGGGCTCCCTTGCCGCTGCTCACTACCATTACCCCCACTCGCCCCGCCCGCTTCCTCCAGACTTTGTAGAAGAGGTGTCACGGCCACACAGGTTCACAACTGCAGAGCTGGGTGCCGCCGGGTCGAATGCCTTCTCCCCGGGACCCTGCCCAGCCTGGGAACTCGCCCCGGGGGAGCCGGCTTCCGATGCGGGGTTGCCTCCGCCCGGCGGACCGTTGCCAGGAAGGCTGGCTGACGAGGAGTAATGGACGCGCCCAGAGAGACCTCCTCGCTGGGGAAGTCATGTGCAGCGACAGCCGCAGAGGCAGCAGCGAGCGGGTGTGGGGCTTTCCCGCAAAAGGGTCGGTGGGAAAAGGCAGAACGTGGCTCCGAGGGCAGAGAATTACGTCGCTCCCAGCCCCAGTCATTTCTGTGCTAACACTCCTGTCCCCGTGGAGGTGGAGAGCTCCGCCCCAAGGAACTGGCTGCGGCCACTTACAAACGTGGCCTGAGAAGTCACTGCAGGAGGCCAGCTCTCCTTCCACACCTTTTTAGCTTTCACTCAAATAGGATGTGATTGGGGGAAATACTCCTTACATCTTTTCTTCCCTCCCTCCCTCCCTTCTCCCTTAACAACTCAGTCCAAGTTACCGTCTTCCGGCCACATGCCTGACTCCTCGCGGTCCTCAGGGTGCTCCGTGGGAAACCCCATCGCGCGCCCTCCCTTTGAGAGAGTTTCAGTCTCAGAGAGAAAGTGAACCCATAGTTCGCAGCGATGGCCACAGGCCTCAAAGGCAGAATGACCCCTCGGCGGTTTTCAATCACGGTTTTCGACTGTGGAATGTGCCCTGTTTTAAAAGGGAAGCGCATCATGTTGAAATAGACCCTGTTTTTCTGACAACGTTAATGGTGCTTCTCCATCAAAGTTGAATTCATGAAGAAATCACACTGTTCTGATAGAATGCATATTACTGAGTATGCACGGAAATCAAGTTTCAAACATATTTCTCTCCATCGTTAGTACTAGCAGGTGAGAACAATCAGTTCATTTGCTAACGTGAATTATGCTGATTGGGACTCAAGTGGGCGGGGATTCACGCGTGGCCAATGACACAGAGCAGATTAGTGAGGGAAGCGCCAGCTAGTCAGTAACGTAGCGTAAGACAAGCGATTGCACAAGAGATAAGACAGCATCGAACCTTTGTTTCACACCATAACAAAAAATAAATTTCAGGTTGCACACAAAGCACGGTTCAGGAAGAAATACAAAAACATTACATGCGTAATCCTGGAGCAGGAGAAATCTTCTTGAACAGGAAACGTGAGGCCAAAATCGGTTTTCAAAAGTTGCAAAAATTAATGCATTACCATTTGAGAATCCACACACCAAAAACACTGTGGAAAGACAAGCTGTAGCCGTGAGAGGTTTGCAAAGGATGTAACGAAAGAAGTCTTCGTTTGTAGTCGTGTACAAAGGGCATCTTTGGTTTTTTGGATGACGAGGTACCCAATAGAAAAAATGAAGCAAGAGAACAAACAAGAGGGAGTTTAAATGGCTAAGGGAGGCACGGAAATTCTCCACCTCAGCCCCACCAGTCAATGCAACGCAAAGGGTCACAGGGTGAGCATCCGCATGGCGGCTGAGATCGAGGGGACCGGAAATGGATGCAACTAGAAACCCTGAAAACCTGTACGTGATTGTGTCAACGGGGAGGAGCATTTGGACCACAATTTAGCAATTTCCATAAGGGTGAAATTGTGCAAACCCAGCCAGCCGGAAATCCCAGCGCTTCACCTCTGAGATAAAGAACTCTGGCCCGTGGGCTCCGGAATACTCCGGACAGAACTGCTTAGAAAAGAAGAATCGTGAAGGACGCAATGCCCGTCAACGGAGAGCAAATAAGTATCCTACGCTATTTTGTACAAAGTGCACAGCACTGAGTACAGGCAAAAACGGCATCGCGTAAATGGGGTTGCGGAGCCACCCACACGGCGTGGGGTCATGGACATGGAGCTAAAAGCAGACACGGAAAACACGACGCCTGTGGCGTGTGCACACCTAGAGCACTAGAAACTCACGCCCAGGAGTGGGGGTTGATGAGAAAGGTTACTGCAAGGGTGTCTGTCCCGACCTGCAAGCTGACTGGTAGATTTTCTGGCAGCCGTGATTTTAGGGTGCACGTGTTCTTGATGTCAGAGAAGTTTTAGGTAGCATTTTAAGTGAAACGCAGGCAGGGCAGAGTTATGCAGAAATCCTTTAAAATATAAAAGAAAGGACAACTCATTGTTGAAGGTTCTTGGGGGCTTGGAGCGGAAGGGAGTCAAGTCTTAAGGAGCAGGACAGCCTTACTGAGGAGGGAGCGCCCGCAAGTCCAGCAGGAAGAGGAAGATGGGGTCTGTGGTCTGCAGATTCTTCAGGAGGTCCTGCTCCATGAAATTTTAGAAAGAAAAAGGCCCTGGCTGGTGTGGCTCAGTGGACCGAGTGCCAGCCTGCGAACCAAAGGGTTGCCGGTTCGATTCCCAGTCAGGGCACATGCCTGGGTTGCAGGCCAGATCCCCAGTAAGAGGCACATGAGAGGCAACCACACATTGATGTTTCTCTCCCTCTTTCTCCTTCCTTTCTCCTCTTTCTAAAAATTAATAAAATCTTAAAAAAATAACATTCCCCTTAAAAAAAAAAAGAAAACAGTAGTCTCCTTGAGATTACTTAGGTGGAAGAGATCTCTTTAAGAGCATGAGGTAGCATCCAGGAGAGAGGCGCAGGTTTTGTGGAGAGCGAACATACTTTACCTTGACTCTGCGGAAAATGGCAAGGAGCACTGCGGGGCGGCTGGGAGGTGTCAGCAGGCCCGGTGAGGGGCCACGGGGTCACTCTGGGGCCCAGCTGCTCGCTCTGGGGCCTGGTCCGGCAGGATGCCAATGTTCAGATGCCCAGCAAGGGGAAAAGAAGACAGTTTTTATACATTTGGGGCTGAATTTTATCTGATGATCGCAGCAAAAAGACAAGGGCATGGCCAAGAAGGCAGTGAAATTACTTCCCATGAAATGTGAACTGGATTCAGAAGAACGCAGGGGACAAGGGAGAGCTGAGGGACCCAGAGCCCCATCAGCACAGGCGTGCGTGGGTGGGGTGCCGGTGCAGAGAAGAATGGCCGAGGAGCTGCCGCGAACCTGGGTGCTGGGCGCACGGGTGCTCTGGGTGGAATAGGTACGCCCCCTCCCCCTGCCAAATCTGTATGTGGGCTCCCTGCCTCTCAGCCTGGCTGTGTTGGAGGGTGGGAAGAAAGAAGGAGGGTTGAATGACATGCACATGCACCGGTGCACCGAGGCAAGGCCACGTGAGAACTCGGCAGGAGCGTGGCCATCTGCAAGCCAGGAAGAGAGCGTTCACCAGAACCGGAACCGGCAGGAGCCTGGGTCTTGGACCTGCAGCCTCTGGAGCCGCGGGAAAGCAGATTCCTGTGGTCCGTGCCGCCCAGTCTGTGGGGTTTTGGGTGGCGGCCTGAGCAGGCTGCTACCCTGAGAGGTGTCATCCAAGTGGCTGGGCCACGGCCCGCCAAGCGTCAAGGTAGAAAGCAGTGATCAGTGATGAGGATGCTTCACAGTGACGTCTCGTAGGTGACGCAGTTACTGCGTGTGAGACTGTAGCACAGATGGGGTGGATGAGGGGAGGCAGGGAGGCAAGTGTCTGTTACGGTGAGGAAGTGGAAACGTGTAAGAGATAAAAGTGGGGAGGGCTCCCTGTGCAGCGGGCGCAGCGACCCGGCTGGTGCCAGGACTTTGCAGGAAGTGGAGCCCCTGAGGGGTGCCCTGACCTGGAGCCCTTGTGCGCCGTTGGTGGGAATGGAAGCCGGAAAGCATGTGAGCGCCGCGTGGAAGGCGTGCTTTTCCGAAACGCTCGACGTTAGGAAACCGACAGCCACCAGTGCAGACGGCGTCATGGGAAGCGGGCTCCTCCAAGGAGAGACAGGGCCCAGCCAGGAGAAGAGCACCCCAATACGGGAGTGTCGTCTGGTCCTTGGCTCGAAGCCGTCGTTTCGGAGGACGCAGTGACAAGGCTGGGCAGTGTGCCCTGGCCCAGGGAGGGGCACCTAGAATGATAATAAAAGGGCGGGGTGGTGAAGGATGAATTCGGAGATTGCTGTCATTTACACACGTCCGTACTCTCATTCACAATGTTTATACGGTCAAAGTATGTTAACTACCGTGTCAGGTTCAGCGGCAAAGCCTCAGTGGTCTAAGCTAACTGAATCTATTCCTCATTCGGTCTAGGTTTAACGGCAAGAGTCTATTGGCTGTCTGCCGCCTACTTGTGATCCACCGGGTTTTTCCACAGGACCAACCATGTCTCCGGGGTGAGGGGTCAGAGATCCTCTGGGTGGGGGAGGGCACGTACCTGTCCCAGCCGCTTAAATACTGTATCTTACAGTGTAGACGCACCGCTCACCTGTGCACGCAACTCGGTGTGCGAACACGGCCAGCTTCCACAAGGGACGTTCCTTCGAGGCTGGTGGGCGGGACAAGAGGAAGCAGGCGACCCACCAGACGCAACGGCGCATTCTCACCACGGCCCTGATTTCTCTGCAGCAGCAAAAACCCAGGGATGAAAAGAGGATACGGAATTCCGTCTGGCCGAGGGATTCGGTCTCCTTCTCAACATGCTTAATGGACCATCCAGGGAGTAGCGTGAAAGATGTCACTGCCACCCAGCAGGGGACCAGCAGCAGGGCCTTGGCCCCTTTCTCCCATCGCCTTTGGAGCCTCCGCCTTCCGCTGCTGAGGCCTCGTCATCCGTCTTCTCGCCCACGGAGCGCCCCCGACCTACGCACCTCCCGTGCCCCACCCGTGCGCAGCGCCCGCACCCTCTGCCCCTCGTGGCCAGGACCTTCTGGGAACAGAAGGAGCAGGCCCACAGGTCCCTCTGATTTGCCATGTTATCAAATGTGATGCCTTCTTCGGGGGGGACCATCAATCCACTCGAGTGCCTCAAAAATAGCAAAGCAGCCGTAGAGCGAAGTCTATATTTGGAATCGGTCGCTGCGGGGAGGTTGGCATGAGCGTGGGTGAGCCCCATTCTTCCGCGGAAGGTTTCCTTTGTGCGTGCGTTTCTAGGCTGCGTGTAAAAGGGCACAGGTGCGGACGGCGTGAGCCGGCTTCCTGGCTGCACTGACTTTTTGTTCTTTCTGAATTGAATGTGAGCGTGAGCAGGGCCTCGACCTTCGTATTAAGAGCTCTGCGCAAAGCCTTCTTTGTTTGAAAAGGATGGGACCGGGTTCCCCTATATGAAGCTCCAGTGAGCGGAACATGAAGAAAGCCCACCATTTTCTGTTAGAAATTCAGGATTCCCTTTCATTTTTCCTTCTTTAGCTATCAACTGTATGCAACTTCCATGAAAAGCGAAGAAAAGCCCAGTGGGTGCCTGAGCCGTGGCCGTATTTCCCGGCTGAGAATACGAACGTGGCTTTACCAGCTTCCTGCCGGTGACAGGGCATGGGGGTGGGGGCAGGGTGGGGGTGGGGAGGGGAGGGAAGGTGGGGCAGAAAAACCTCAGCCTCCCTCCGACCCATGGGTAACAATGCCGGAATCTTGAGGTTAATATTCGTTATTGTTACTCTCCTGTTTTTCGTCATGAGAATATCAAATTAAACAGTCATTTGGGAATAAAATCAGCATGACAGGTTTAAAGACAGAAGAATCGAGAGAGAGAGAGAGAGAGAGAGAGAAGAGGTGTGTGGGAGAGAGAAAGAGAGAGAACGCAGGGCTGGACTTGGGCTGCAGTGGGAAATCAAAGCAGCCTTTTACACACTCTCGTTCACACTCAGACACAAGCACGCCGTGTGCCCCCCTGGCCAGGGTTGCAGAGAATCGGGGCTGGGCATTCAAAACCCCTTCACTGTGTTGGGGGGAAGAATTGCAGTTTCTGTTTCCAGTTTTCAGGAAAACCGGTAGTCCACTGAAAACGGGACACCGTGGAGAGGCCCCGTCGTCAGTTAAAGTGGTGGCTGGGAAACCGGCCCGGAGCCAGGCGGCCCCGTCCACGGCCTGGCCGTGGGCACCTCGGGTTCTTATCAGGGAATGGACCCGGAGTTCAGAGGAAGGGGCGAGGTGCGGACAGCACCAAGGAAAGGGCCGACTCCGCACCATTGCTCGGGGTGCAGTAGCTGTCCCCAAGTCGGCCAAGTTACCAAGAAAAGCCCAAGTTCAGTGCCATGTCACCGGGTCACCGTGTCATGGAGTGGGGCTGGGGAAGCCAGAGCTCATTTACGGAGGACAGTGGTTATGTGTGGTTACGTACGTATGTGCATGTGACCTCCGTTTACATGTTATATGTAATTATATAACTTGTTTATATTATTCATAGAACCATATTTATATCTACACTGTAAATCTATCTGTACTCTAAATATTTATGTACTCTTCCTAAGCTGGATTGGCTAAATAGCATATTAGCAAATGAAACTAATGTAAGGAACATGTAAAAACAATGGATGTAAATGAATGTAGCAAAAATTCTTCAAAATGATTTTTTCCAGTAATTCCCTCACGTTAGTCTTTCAATTTGCTGCTGAATTTGCTGGAGTGTGCGTTGAGAATAGTTTAAACGGCTCGTGTAAACGTGTTCTCAAGTTCCAAAGGAGGGGATACATCGTGAATTCACGTTTTTCCGTGATGGCTGCCGGGGGGAGGGTGCGGGGTCCCAGCGCAGGGTGGAGGCTTGGGGGGAGAGGGGTCTCCCGAGACCGGAATGGTGCTGGGGGCCAACGCGAGCTGCCTAAAATCTCGAATTCAGACATCCGATTTCCAAAGCAGGGCCTTTTCCACTCTCCCTCCTCCCCTCCCTTCTGTCCTTCCTCTCTCCTCCCCTCGATCCACTTTTTGCAAAACGCAAATTATTGCTACATGCTGAGGATGACCCGGGAAAGAAACGGGGCTTCACAGAGGAGGTGACGGCTGACCTGGGCGCACAACAGGTCACGGTTTTTTCCTCCGGATTTAAGAGAGGCCGTACCGTGAGGCCCGCCGTTTCACAGAGCCATCAGGAAACGGGATGTCCCTCCCTCCGGGCCCGTTCCAGCGCCGCTGCCCGTTTGAAGTGCACTTGAAGCTGGAAACCTGTAGCGTATGAACAAGTAAAAAGAATCAGAATGCGAGGGCGTCTGTGACAGAACCTCGTGTTCCGGGGCGTAGAAGAAAGGACATTTCAGGGCCTCGCCCCTTTTATTGCCACCGGAGAAACTGTCTCTGAGTCCAGCATCCCGCCCCCCCCCCCGCGGGCCCCGAAGGCTGCCGACAGCAGTGCCACACCAGGATGCGCGTGGGGTCATTTTCCGCCTGCGCGCCCCTGCCCTCTGTTGGGCTCTGAAGGGTTGGTAGCGGGTCACTTTGTATCCTCGGTTGTATGACAGGTGCCTGGCGCAGAGAAAGATCATGAGAGAGAGCGAAGAACATGGTCAACGGCTTATTTAGGTGCATTGGAAATCAGAGTTTATTGCTCATTGAATGCGGAAACGAAGTGACAATTGTGAGAATTTTTAAGGAATTTTAAAGAAAGTTCGTGACTTTGGATTCGCACTTCCGGCCCAAATAGAACAGTGGGATCCGACGTACTCTCCCACGCAAAATAACCAAACCTGGGTACTGTTTCTAGAACCACGGGGCACTGTCATCAGGCTGTGGAGGGGGGCCATCCCGGAGGACAGTGACTTCTAACTAAGTAATCTGGATGAGATCCCCGGCTTAGAGCCTGGGGACAAGAGGTGAAGTAACGCAAGATCTTCGACCCACAGGCTCACGTTCTCACACAGAGCACTGAGCCAGGCGCCCAGGTCTGACAGCCCTGTCTAGTCATGTTTCTTGCACAAAAGTGCCACACCGCTGAATAATTATTGCAGATAATTCATTATTTTATCCTTTTTAAATCCTCACTCAAGGACATGCAACTGATTTTAGAGAGAGAGGAAGAGAGGGGGGAGAGGAAGAGAGAGAGAGAGAGAGAGAGAGAGAGAGATTAATGTGAGAGAGATACATCAGCTGGTTGTCTCTCATACGCACCCTGACCAGGGTCAGAACCCATCAGCTAGGCATGTGCCCTGACTAGGAATCGAACCCACAACCTTTTGGTTTATAGGACAAGGTTCTAATTAACTGAGCTACACCTATCAGGGCTTATTCATTTTATCTTTATCTCAGCTTTTTCAACCCTACTTAATGTATTTTGCAGTGCACAGATAGTTATCAGTAAATTACTGCTGAAAAACAATGAGAATATACATGTTGTTCATCAGTGATCAGAAATATTTCAGAGAAAGGGATGTGGGGGGGGGGAGATATGCCTGGAGAGCCTTCTCTAGGGAGAGGTTGACCAGCTGTCTGAAAATGAGAGCAGCGGGCGTGTGGCTTTGTGTCTCTGTGGCCACTTTCAAAGGCCTAGTGAGTGGCGGAGGCAGAGGCCCTACATCTTGGGAAGTCAGAATGATTTACTATCAGGCCCTTTGTATCCAGAGGTTTCCACCTCTCGTTTTCCACAACCGACAGCGGACGCAGCCACTCACGTATTCTTCCCGCTGTGCCTCTCACGAAGCTTGCGGATACGCGGTGGTGTTTGTGGGGCTGTGGTTTCTGGCTGTGCCCCCACCTCTCGGGGCAGCGCCGGGTGCCCGTGCAGCAAATGGCAATTCTGGGTTTTGCTTTTTTCCCTCTTGGAATTTCCTTTCCCAATCAAATTTTCACCCCGATAAAATATTCCTCTAAGAGATGGGGTAGGGCACCCTTCATCAGACGGGGCTGATGGTTCTGGTGTTTGCTTGGACAGAGCTTACGCACAGACCTATTTCTGGAAAAGATTAATTTTCACTGAGCAAGCAAAGCTACTTCAAAGAGTCCAGAGCAAGTGTGCCTCCAGGGGGCTGGCCTCGGGGGTTGCGCTGACCCTCTGGGTTATTTGAACAGCAACACCGCTGCCCGGGGGTGGAGGATGTCCAGGAGGGGCAGGAGTCTGTAACAAGATCACCCATTCACTGCCCGACAGAATGAAACCCAACCAGACACTCACGCCCCCCTGGGAGGGCGAGTTAATGGGTGATCAGATTTATTTGGAGGTTTTCGGGCAGACGGATGGTGATTTCCGTATCACAAGAAAAAAGGATGAAGGAGCATTCTTGCTAATTCAGTTCAAATGGCGTAAGTAAGTTTCTGACGCCGTCAAATAAGTCACGCCCTCCTCGGGCTGCAGAGTTCCTCGCTGCCGCGCTGTGGGCTCGTTCCTGCTGCTGGGGCTTTAGGGCCCTGAGCGCCTTGGCTCACGGTCACCTGCGGGGCAGGTAGCATTTCTAGCATCCTCAGTTACAGACCGGGGAAGCGAGGCACCAGGAGGTCACAGGCTTCGCTGAAGGTCACCCACCTAGAAAGTGAGGGGCAGGAATTAAACCAAAGGCTGGGCACCTTGCATGTGTGAGCCTAACCTTTCTCGCAGGGTGGGGGCAGAGCTCTGGAGTAAGATGTGTCCCGGTGCAAAGTGACAAGTGGGAGGCAGCACACATCGCTGCCGCCAGTCTGTCCTTGTCCCGCCTCATCTCCTGCCTCGTCTGTCTCCCTGCTCCGGGTGCCCCAGTCCTCCTAACGGGGAGCCCAGCCCACCTCCTCTGGGCAGCCCCCTGCGGTTTCCTCCATCAGGGGTGGACTCCTTTCCTCATTGCTCACAGAGCCTTGCCTCTGTGCCAGCCGCCCCTGCCGCCTGGAACCCCAGGGCTCTGCACAGGTGGATGACTTCTCCGGGGACTGTTCAGGTCCCTGAGAAGGCAGGCTGCTCGCCACGCGTTGGGTCAGGATGAGCTGCAGCTGGCACCCACCGCGCTCCCGGTGGGGGTGCGACAGGCGTTTGTTGGAAGGATGGGTGAAGGATCTCCCTGTAACAAGAAGGCACTGAAACGACTTTAGGGTGCAAACCATCAGCTTCGAGGGTCTTTCAGATAGGTGTACCGGAACACCATGGCGATGAGGAATAACGGGATACGGGCAGGATTTGGTCCTGAAGGGCAGGCTACGCTCCCCCGAGGGTGACCCCACAGAGTGAGTCCATAAGGCGGTGGGGTCAGTCCTGAGCCGTTTCCAAATACTGGCCCCATGAGGTCATGCTGCATATCTGAGACAAATCCAATCAGTTTCACGATCAGTTTTACTGTCTGACAGGCCTTAAGGCAAAAGTGTCTTACTCACGTTGAGATGTCCACCTAAAAGTAAAGTCTAGGACCCCGGTTTTCTTGCTGTGATGCGTGACTTAGTAGTGCGTATGTGTAGGTTTTCAAAATGAGGACTGTGTGTGTACGCGACTCTACTAGGTAGGTGCATACGAAAGAGAATTTACCTGCTGGTGGGCGCGTTGGCGGCGGACCCGGGGAGGCGAGGGCCTGCAACATGAAGAAAAGCGTCTTCGTGCAAACGGACGCACTGCCTGGTCAGTGTCCCCTCTCCATGCGGTGCCCTCGGCCCCCCAGAGCCACCGGGCTGCCGCCCCGTGGCAGAGGGAGAGAGTCCTCAGCCGGCGTGGAATTGATGTCATTGCCTCCCACTGAACAGCACTTCGAATGGTCACCTGACTTCCTTCTTGTCCAAGTTCATCTGAACCTTTTTCGAAGCAATCACAACGGAGTCTCCGCTAAAAGAGAGGGTCGCGCACTGAGTCGTCGTCCTCAGAGACGTGGCTGTTGTTGGCGATGCGGCTGGGGAAAGGCCCGCCGCGATGGCGGCCCTCGGCTGCGCCTAGACCGGGGTTCAGAAGCGCAACTCCGCGGGGCGCCCAGGGCCGCGGTCGCCCTTCCCGCCGCCAGGGCTGCACACTCAGCACCGTGTCTCGGGATGAAAATGCAGCCCTCTCCTCTCTTAGGCGGCCCAGAAGCATTAGTATTAATTTTCATTGATTTTCAAAACTACATAGTCAGGCGAAATGCGATTTCAGAGAGCTTTAACTGGGAAAGCTTTTACTGGGTCATAACCTCGTTAATTTATGTTCAATTCTAATTCTTCCTTACTTAACACAGCCTTCCACTTGTGACCCGAGGTTGTAGCCTGTCTTTATGGCCTGTTGTAAGTTTCTCCCCAGGAGGAAGCCAATGCATCAGGACGCGGGCGCTGTTAACCCCCAGGCTGCTGAGGATTTTGAGTAATTTTCTCATGAAACAACCTCATGAAGCAAGGGGCTTCAGTGCAAATAATTCTCTATTCCCTGTGGACCCTGGAGTCTGCATCCCAGAAGCATCCATAGCAACATCAATTTCGGAAGAGGACCGTTGACCCCTGTGTTCAGCCCGGGGCCACGGTGCACAGGCCGTTCCTCCAGTTAGGGTGCTATTTACTGCTTCCTTACCCACTTACTATGTTCTGTGTGCTTTTCAGTGTAGAAGAGATCCTTGGACCCCCAGATTGCTGATATTCGTGGGGTACCTACTCAGGGATCAGGACGCGGGAGATCAGACAAGTAACACAGGCCTCTTGGGACCCTAAGTAACTGTCACAACTCCCCGTGTAAAGGGTGCAAGGAGCACAGTGAATAGGAGCTCAGGAGAGGGGAGAATGCAGGGAAGACTTAATGAAAGAGGAGGCACAAGCTGGGTCTTGGAGTGTAAGGAAGAGTGCAATCACTTGAAGATGGTGGGACAGAGCAATCCGTCAAAGCGAACGAACATCATGAGCAGGATGTGTTTGGTTAGAAAAAGATGGAGTGAGTGTGAGTCCACGAGTGTGTGCCCGTGTGTGTACACAGTGTGCACGCCCGTGTGGGTGTTGGGAGAGGGTTTGAAGAAGGGTTGTGGGAAAGGACATGGCGTGACTGTTCCCCTGTGTCCCTCCTCCTGGCAAACATTTTTGTTGGAAAGTTTTCCATCTGCCTTGCACACAGTTGGGTTGGGGTACAGGCGGAGGGCTTTCCAGAGCCAATAAATGCATCAGTCCCCGATCGATGGATCTGGTTGCTCCTCCTTCCTCTGCGGCTGCGAACTCCAGCAGGCACAGGAGGAGGAGGAGGATGGCGCTATCACGCCAACACCTGGACTTCTCCACGTTTACAATATTTATTCAGCAGGCGGTCCAATCTGTCAGCTAAGCAGCGGCATCTGTGCGGAAATGCCAAGTGCGTTCCGGGAGACTGGCAGGAGCTCCCAGACATCAGACTCTGAGCACAGGGTGTGTCTCGGAGAGCAACAGGGCATTTGAAACTCACCTGCCAGGCGAGTGGGAGCAGGGCGGGGACGCGCAGCCGCGACTCCGGCTGCCCACGCTGCACTGCGTGTCCAAAAGGTTCTCATCGCGCGCACACACGCACACACTCACTCACACACACCATGGCAACGACGTGAGGTGATGGTGTGTGATGTGTACGTCGATCGAATCGTCATCCCAAACCCTTTAAACTTACACAATGCTATGCGTCGATGACGTCTCAGTAAAAGCTGGGAGAAATTACCCACTTCAGTTTGTCTCTTTGGGCTGAGAAAGAAATTGAGATGCAGAGAGAGAGAGAGAGAGTCGCTATTTTGAGTTCACCAGCAAGTGAGAGCAAGATCCGAGTCTGCAGCAGGGGCCTTCTGGGTCCCAGGACGGTGCCCTGGTATCGCCATGGACCTCGCCTGTCCCGCCTGCCTCCCTCCCCCCTGCCATTTATCCCCCACCCCTCTGTCCTCCCCCCCTGCCCCCTCCTTGCCTCCCTCCCCCCTGCGCTTCTCCTTCCTGCTGTCCCTCTCTCCCGCCCTCCCCCCCTTCCTTCCTAAGAGTTAATTATTCCTCAGGAATCTTTCTTCCGATGCGCTCACGATGCCGGCTTTGTGGGAAGCACCCATGGTCACTGCGAGGATCGCTCCATCTTCACTTCCGCTCTTAACAGTTCTCGGGGAGGGACGTGAGCCCACGCCCCGCCACCGACCGCCGCTGGGGATTTCGGCGAAGTTTCCCCGCGGCTTTGGGAGGCGTCAGGGCGGGAACCCCCGAGGGCGATGCTTCCATTTCCATGCAGTTCCGCAGCGCAAACAGAGCAGCCTGCGGCCCCCTCGGCCTGCTGCCGGATCTGCAGAAGGATGACGAGCCCCCTTGCTCCTCCTTCCATCTTCTATTTTAAGTGGTCCAGCTCCGCCGTCTGCCTGGGAGGGGTCGTCACGCGGTCTGCTCCTACCGGCCTGAGCAGGCCAGCATCCCTGCGGCTGAGGGTCGCTGCCGTAGCACCCAAGACTCCTGTCTGAGGTGACACTGGGGGGTAAGCCTTCCATTTGCCTGTTATTTGGACTCAGCCCACGGGATTAACCTCCAGTGCTTCCCTCGGGCAGATTCAGACGCAGCTTCGCGGAGGACATGACAGAGCAGGCGGCTGAGGGGTGGAGGACCGGCTGGCGGGCAGGTGGGGCGGGCAGCCCACCGCTCCGGGGCCCCTGAGCCACTGAGATGAAGCTCAGGTTGGCCGAGTTCCTGAGTATCTATTTTTTTTTTTTTGAGAAAGGGAATAAAAATGCGCTTTTGCCAAAAGTTCCCTCTGTGACCAGTGTGATTTTAATTACATTTCTTTGGCACTGTCAAAAGCCCTGGACCAGAAAATTCACTTAATTAGAAACAAAAACAAGCAAACAACACCTCGGAAACGAGATGAAACGCTGCAGAGAGAGGCGGCGAGGAGCGTGAAAAATGGAAGTTTCTGAAGGACTTCAGTGTTGTAAGGAAAGTAGTTTTGTTTCTTAAAAGGAAAGAAGTGGCCGTGAGGAAGGCAAGGGGCGTTGGACAGACAGAAGACGACATCACGAAGGCGGATGACGGTAAAAGTGCGTAACAGAACCGCAAGGGGAAGTTAGAGGGAGCACTGTTCAGGGCAATTCTGTGTCTGTTGTCCGTGGGTGTGTTCACCAGGGTGAACGAAGTGGGGTCGGATTGATTCGGGGTCCGTACCGGCACGTGTATAAGACTCAGCATCCATCAGTCAACGTGTGTCTGTTTTTATAGATATGACACGTGCTTTCCTAAGTCATTAGACTACATGGTGTATAAACCATATAGCAATTTAATAAGGCATTTGTATCTCATATCTTTATATATTTGGATGTCCCTTGTTCTGATGCAATGATTGTCCAGGCTGACTTAAAATGTGAACAATTTATGATTCCTTCCCACCTCCATGATGTCCAGCCTGCAGCCCCGCACCCAGGCCATGGGTGGCCGGCTGGGCTCCAACAGTGTCCGCCCGTCTTGCCAGCTCACTGTCCTTGGTCCCCGTAGACTGACCCGAGTCGCTAGGCTTGCTTTGTGTCTCTGTGTTGGCCCACGTGGGCGCTTCTCAGCATGGAATGGCGCCTCCCATTTGTACCGTCTGGGGTCCCCCTTCATCCTGTGGAATCGGGCAGATGCTGGCTGTCCGTGAAGCCCCAGCCCCTTCCCGCACGGCGCGGCCTCTACAGGAAGCCTCTCCCGGCTCGCCTGCCCAACCGGTTCATCGGTGGTGGTTTTGGGTGGTGGTTTTTCTTCTTCTGTAACTGGAGTCGGCAGGCTTTTCAGGGCCGGAGCATGCCCTCGCTCCTTAGGGCTGGCAGTGACCCCGACGGGGACGGAGGGCGCGATAAGAATTCATTGATGGCTCGTGGGGGGAAGAAAGAGGAAGAAAGGAGGGAAGCAAAGGGGGAGGGAGCAAGCGGGAAAGAGGTCTACCCCTTTCAGGTCCTCATCATGGACCTTTGCAGACAAAAATGAAGACACATGGGCAGGGAGTGAGGGGTGATGGCGGAGGAGCGGGGGTCCCCAGGACTCAGTGCGTGTGGATGGGACCCCACAGCAGAAATACAGTCCTCGGCCCGCTGGTTTGGCTCAGTTTTCTTGTAGACAGTTCTTTTGATCAAATCATCAGGAATCTGACCATTTAGGATCTCTACTTTTTATTTTTATTTTTATTTTTTTATTTTTTTACCAGATTTCAGGATGCTTACCTCGCCTGGTAAAAGGCCATTTTGGAGAGCTGTGTGTTTTTAAAGATACAGGGGAAAGTTAAAGCCCTATAACATTTTCAAAGGTTAAACATCACGCCGGACAAATAAGCCCCCTTCACCGAGGCAGTAACCGGATCTGGGGGTTGTGTTGTCTCCTCGGAGAAACCGGAGCATTGGCGAGAGCAGAGCAGGGTCACGCTGCGCCTGACCCCGGAGGCCTGGCCCCCCGCCTGGCCCCCGCCAGGATGGGGCAGCCCCAGCCCTGCACAGAAGGCCTTTGTGGCCGTCCAGGGATATTTATTTCAGGCTAATTTTTCATCTGAGTCACAGGAAGCATTTGAAGCCCAGGGAGGTGAGCGCCGGGAGGAAGCGGGGCTCCAACAGGAGGGAGCGCGGGGAGACGGCTTGCCCAGAGAAGCGGAGCATCAGTCAGTGGGACCAGGGCCCAGGGCAGCAGTGCTCAGGGTGGACACAGGGGGCGCTGATGCGCATTTCCTCCAGGAGCCCTGCCCCATTAGCCAGGCTTCCTTCCGAGCCCAATACCCATCTGTGGCTGGAGAAACAAATGGGTCCGAGGCCCATTTCAGTTACTACCTGGATATTGGGATTCAAGAACACTTTTCATTTTAACTGTAAGATTTCTGCATTTGTGCGAATAGAAGTAAACGTCCCGGGAACTGATTTTCACAAAGGGCGTTCTGCAGATGAGTGATTCCTCAGCTGCTGGCAGCTGTTACATGGGTTTGGGAAGCGTGAACGGGACGTTTCAACTTCACAAAGGCCCCCTGACGCCTCGGCGTGCTTCTTTGCAACGGGAGCGAACGTGGGGACGCCAACGGCCGGTCGCCGAGGGCCGCGCCCGGGAGGTTTCCGAAGGGGTCTCAGAGTGGTTTTCTGATCTGGCTGCTCCTGAGCACGCTGCCTGATGCCAAATAGACAGACGGGTTCCTGGGACTACTCCCAAAGGTCTAAGACGGGACCCAGAAATCTGACGTTTTAAAACATTCTCCGGCAATTCGGAAAAACAAACAAACGTTGTTTGGGCGTTGCCACTTAAGCCGTGGTCTCTTGTTTCACAGCCACGGAAAATGACCGCTGACAGTGAGATCACACGGTTGTTCCCGCCTGCCTGGCAGCTTCCTCTGTTATACCGGGTCTCTGCCCACCTTCCCCAGGCTTCGCTTCGCTGTTTGGGGAAGGCCCGACGGGCAGGGTGACGGGTTACAGTCCGATCCAGTAGACACACACTCAAAGCGTGGACTTTGAAAGTCCTGCACAAGGGGCTCCCATCTCATCCGGGTCATTGATTAGTCATTTGATTAGGAAAATGTCTTGCTCCTCCGAGGCCTTGGCCCTCCTGTGCTAAAGCAAAGCTGGGAGGGATTCGGCCCCCACCAGCCGTCCTGCTCTGGTGGAGCAGGGAGCCGTTCCGGGGCCCGATGGTGCACACCATAAATTTTAGGTCAAACGCGTGTGAATTTGCACTGAATTCTTCCCAGTCAACATGCTGGAGAGCAGAGGGGCGGGACAAGCCAGAGCCCCCAGCACCGTGCCCCGGGTGCCTGCTCACTGCCTGGTCGGGGCCCACCAGACAGGGAGTCAGGCGTCCATTTGCTTCAACTCACTGGGCTGAGCGATCACAGGAGATCAAAAGTCAGACTCATAGCAGGAAGTGCTTCTACAATTATAGCCCCTCCCTGAACCTGACCTTCCTGCTCTCTGTCCTTTTGATGGGGCATGAGGGAGCCAGCTCTGGTTACAGGGACAGAGGGCTGGGGGAGACAAGTGGTCAGGAGGCAGGGTTGCTTTGTGCCTGCGCACTCCAAGAGGCAGGGGCCAGCGTCGGTCCCCGGCTCAGAGCCGCAGGCTGTTTTCAGCTTCGATGCCTGCGGCAGACACGAGCGTCTCCGGGGGCTTTCTATGAAACGGTGAGTGCCTTCCCATTCATCTCGTCCTTCTCCCCAAGCTCTTCACACTTTCTCTAGACAAAGCCTCTGGCGAACTCCAGGCAGCTTATTTGTGGGTCTGGAACAGGCTGCGGCTCTGGGACAGGGCTCTGACCTCGAGGTGGGACTTTGGGGACAGCTGGGCAGTCTGCCAGCTTCAGGTACACCCGACATCATAGGGATTTTGCAGCTGACAAGGTCTCGACGACCATTTTGGGCCTAATTTTTATTTTCAGTGGCTTCTTAGGAAGCCAGGTTTAAATAGAGTCCAAAAAACAATAACATAGGTCATGGATTAGAAAAGGCTCTATCTTAGAATTACATATCATATACACATGTGTACATTTTCCATATACAGTGATATGCAAATGTGTAGTAGGTAGAATGGATTTAAATTCAAGCAAGTGATTAGAAAAGGTTGCAAACTGGACAACATGTTTTCAAGGGAAAAGCCAGTCAGCAGTGTCCCGTGGTGGCCCCTCCCGCCAGAGCCTCGGACCCGGTGGCACACGGGGACATGGGAGTCCATGGGGGAACCTCACACACGGCCTGCTTCCCTGCCTGAGCCCTGAGCGAGCCCCTTCTTCTCCCTGTCCCCGGGCTGGGGACTTCCCCTTCTTCCAAACACAGTGGGGGCCCAGCCAAGCAGGGCGTGTGATGAGGGGATGCGCAGGGCGGGTGGGGATGGCAGACATGGACGCGCCATGCTGGTGGGCCCTTTGGTGGCGTCCGAGCCTGGCTCCCACAGCGGGCCGCTGAGCCCAGCCCGGGAAGAGAGGCCGTTGGGGAGAAGGCGGTGAAACTGTGAGACTCTGGACAGCCCAGGGGGTCATTGCTGCCGGTGTGCGAGCAAACAGCTGTGGGGAGCACCAATGGCGAGGAACTGGCAGTCACAGCCAATGGGAGAAGAGCAGGGACAGGAAGTCAGCAGATAACAGCAACAAGACAGGATGAAGGATGATGCTTTGGTTCAAAGGAGATTGGAGTTTTTCTACAAGGGGATTGAAAAGAAATATTTTCTTTAAAAATATTAGGTTTTCTTAGGGCAGGGACCACCAGTATCCGCCAGTGAGTGAAACAAAGCAGAGATCGGACTGCCCCGCCCCCCTTCCTTATGTCTCGGGGGGAAGCGGAGAAAGCGTGCTGGGTGCCCCCCGACACCGCGGAACCACCCGGCGGGCTCAGACGCTCAGGCCTTCCCGGCTGGCCAGAGCCTCCCCAGGCCCCCACTGCTGGCCTCCCACGGGAGCTCCAAACACCGTCCGCTGCCAGGCGTTTATGTCCTGGACGTGGTCAGGCACTGTGTCCACCATGGCGGAGAAGAGAAGGCTCGGTCCAGTTCACGTTCGAGAAGGCGACGGGTGATACATGTTGCAGCTGAGGTCGTTGAACAACACCGTCAGCGTGTCAAAAAGTGAGTTTCTGGCTGTCCTTGGGACTTTGTAGAAGGACTCAGTGGCCATTTGTGCTTCTCCAGGAGGGGGTTTGCCCGTAGGTGTCAAAGGAGAGAAGGACGTCCTAAGCAGAGAGGGCAGCTTGCGCGAAGGCTCGGAGATGCGGGTGAGGATGCTCAGACGGGCGGAGGCTGGAGCCTCTGCGTGGGGGGTGGGCGGGTCAGCGTGCAGGCAGGTAAGAACCCAGCCGCCCCAGACGGAACTCTGGACCTGGGACACATTTGCGTCCAGCGAAATCACCCCAGTCCTGTGCCGCCTGCTGGTGAGCCTCGGCCGTCAGCCAGGCCTGAGCAGCAGCCTCACAGCTAGTTGGGGATCTGGCGCTGCCCACGGCTCCTGGGGAAGTACTCGGGCATCTCGTCCAGGTCACAAAGGCGGGGGGAGTGTCCATTTCTCCTAGAGATGAAAGCAGACAGGCATGCGAACCAGGGGTGAGAATAACGTCCCCACCTCTTCCTTGTCTCCTGGATGCTCTGAGTCAGAATCAGCACCCATGGTCCTCCCAGTCCCGGTGGTTGTCACCGAGCTGAGCTCCGGGCAGAGGGCATTTTCCTGCTAGTTCTAAGGTCCCACACGGCAGCACGCACACCGTGGGGCCCCTGGCGGCCTCTCCTCGTTTCCAGCACGGTCCTCGAGCACGGCCACGTGGGGCCTGAGAAGGGCGGTGCAGGCACCACCAACCTCACTTCGGAAATGGATGCGGAGCTCAGGGACCACCCAGGCACAGAACCCAGTCCGACGGCGCAGCCGCTGAGTCCATCCGCGAGACCTTCAGCTCCTGCTTTCTAAAATCAAGACGGCAAAGAAAACCTCGCAAAACAGTTACCTGTTTCCCGAGTGTGTGGTCGGTGGAATAAGTCCGCACCGAAGAACAGCCGTTCCCTGGATAGGTGTGATTTTTTTCCCGGAGTAATAGGGATCAACTCATTAACTGTGGTTGCCTTAAAGCATTCCTACGAGATTCACGTGCAGATTCCTACTGTTTAATGGGTGTTTACCTTAAAGAGCCAGTAGCATGTATTCAGATTAGGACCGCCCCGCTGCGCGATCCTCCCTCGATGGACGCGTACCGGTGTCAAATGCATTCAAGCAGCAGAGTCACCCAAGGCAAATCGATGGACTCACAAGACAAATGTCACCATGCAAGCCTTTTAGGTGCTGATTTAAAAGAGAGAAACTCCAAAGTCTCAACCAAACTGGGTCTCCAAAGCTGGAAAGTAAGAGTGGTAGCTTTGTTGCAGTATGAACACGTACAAATGAGTTACGGCCTCTATGTGTCCATGAGAATTTGGCCCTCTTACTTTCCAGACTTTTTTAACGGACTTTTCTCTCAACCAGAATCATTTAGCCCTCAGATGACAAATTTGACGACACTTTATTGGACCAACGGTGCCCTCGGGTTAAGGGGCGTCAGAAGGTCACCCAAGCCTTCATTCAGCAAAGATTCATTGAGCGTCTCTTACAATCCCAGCCATGAGAAGCTTTCCAGAGATAAGATAATATGTGTCGTATTTTTGTGAGTCAGGGTAAGGCTCTGAAGAAGCAACCCAAGGCTGCCGCGGAGCTGACGAGGCCCGTGATGGGCTCGGGATGCACTATGCACTAACAGGGGATGAAGGAGAGGCATTTCGTAGGATCTGGGCCCCAAAGCGGGGGGCAGGGGTAGGGAGCCAGGTCCTCCCCAGAGACAGGAGAAGTATGAGTATGTGAAAGTTGAAGGTGAGAGGTGAGCATGCTGTGTCTGCTCCAAAGTGGCAGTGACAAGGGCCCGGGGCACCTCTGGGTGGCAACACCGCCTTCGGGAGCCCACTTTCTCGGAACTGTATCAAGCAAGACTTTGTCTCGACGTCATGGCTTTTGCACTGAGAGACTTTAAAAACACTCCTATGGACATGCATAGCCTTGTAAAAATATAACTAGGTGAGCCCCAGAAAACTTCTCAGGAGTGAGGTGATGTATCGGTACGTAAAAATGAAATGCGACCGCATCGTGTTGCTTGCTCAGTGAGGTTTCGTCCAATCCGTGTGGATCCAGATTCATTTAAAAGAGAAGCAGGAATCACAAAGGGGCTCTGGGACTGTGCGGACACTTCATCGTGACAGAAACACACGGCCGGGACCGTCCCCTGCCTAAAATCCCATCCTGATGACCTGGGACAGGTACTGTGGGGCTCTGAACCAAGTCACCTGGGGGAAGCCACACCCACACGCCACAGCCCCTCCTCTGCTCCAGCGCCCGGCGGGCTTGGCTTGAAAGGGTGTAGGGCACAGACTTGCTTCTCGGAGTCAGGCATAAGGAGGGAAGCATAAGGCCCTAGGCGGGTCAGCAGGGACAGGGCGTCCGCCACTGTCCAGGAGGGAGGCCAGCGTGTAGTGCTCCCTGGAGACACGTGAAAGCTGGTGTTCCTCTCCGGCCTCCGGCCTGACCTCGCCTGGTCTTTTCCTGTAAGTCAGATTGTACCATTGAAAAGCTGCAGTTATTCAGAGTTAAGAAAAGTATTTAATCAGTTAAGCTATCTGGTGTTTCCCAGTTTTATTGATTTTTGTAATAAACTTTTATCTTGGAACAGGCGTAGATATTTTAAACAAGGACAGGATGGTGCAAATTCCCGTATCCCTCACACTTCCCCCTGTTGTTAAATATGCACATCGGTACCGAGCGTTCATCACGTGATGAGCCAGTATCGATACATTATTAGTAACGACCCTTCTCCACCGTTCAGATTTCTTTAGTTCCCACTGAGCGCTGTGTTTCTGCTCCTCGACACCACCTCACACCTGGGGGCAGCGTCTCGCTGGGCCCTCCTGGCTGAGTCCCGAGGTTCTTGGTTTTGATGACCTCAACAATTTTGAAGACCGTTGGTGAGATATTACGTAGAAAGTCCCTCAGTTTGGGTTTCCCGGTGTTTCTCTCGGTTTCAGAGAAGAAGACCGTGAGGTGAAATGCCATTCTCATCACACCGTCTGAAGGACTTGTGCTCCGAACTTGATGTTGACCTTGACCCGCTGGGGAGGTTGTGTCTGTCAGTCTCTCCGCTCTAAAGTTGCCCCCAACCATCCACTCTAGCGTCTGTGGAACCCAATCACTCTGAGCCCCATTAAGGAGTGGGCTGCGCTCCCTCTTCCTGAGGGTGGAGCGTCTGTACAAATTATTCGGAATGTCTGTGCCCAAGACACTTGCCCACCCTCCATTTATGGTTCAGTCTTTCGCTTATACCAGTAAGGACTCTTTTTTTTTTTTTTGAATTTGTGTTACAATCTCCTACTATTTCGTTATTTCATTTTTCAGTTTTTCCCGATTTAGCTGTTGGAAACTGTCAGTTGATTCCATAGTCCATCGTTGTGTTGTGTGCTGTGTGTGTGCACACGTGTGTGTGTGAACACCATTTTCGTTTCTCCTGCTGAAGGACTGTCTTGTCCAATTTCTGCGTGAACCTTAGCACCAAGGGCCCTGGGTCCTCTGATGGAAGACCAGCACCAGACACCAAGAGCCGGGTGCCAGGTGTGCTCACTGCCCCGGGGGCGTCACTGTTTCTGGGGCATCTGAGCTGCCAGACAGAGAAAGGTGCGTGTGCAAACGTGTGCATGTGAACCTGAGCATAACATGTCTATATATGTTTCTACAGGCAACTTTCGTGTCTGCATTAAGATAATGTGCATTATCTTAATAATGATTAATGCAGATTAATCCCTTACTGTGCATTAAGCGATTTTTGGCATCCCAGACTCTCACCCACCGCCCGCCCATCACTCTGGCTTCCTCTCCTAGCCCGCTGCTCCTTTCCCCGCCCACAGGGAGAAACCGGCTCCGACCTGCTGCCGCTGTCGGTCCACTCCGCGCTCTGACTCCAGTGGATACACACGGCGGCCGCGGAATTACTCACTTGCACCCTCACGAAGTGCAGCTGCATCAGGCTGAAGTGCTTGTGTATAGTTTCTTTTGCCTTTCATCTTATAGACTCCGCCCATTTCCAAAGTTACGTTCCTTAACTAAAATGTAAAAAAAAAAAACAACACCAGGAAATATGACACAGGCATACATACTTTTTGTCTTTAATGTGTGTATTATTTTTTAAAGTAACCCTCAGGTACCTGAATCACTTAAACATCGAAGACACAAAGGGACTCCCCCCCGCCCCCGTGGATAAATGTCAGCGGGTACCAGCATCACTTGTAACAGGATGCGGAGCGTGAGGCTGTGAAGTCGAACAGGGCGACGGAAAGGCACATTCACCTCGGAGTCCGATGTTATTTTCTAGGGCTCCGACTCCCGGGCCAGTGGGGGGCGGGGGGGGGCGAGGGTAACTTGATCCACCTGGGCCTGGACTTGCTCTTCTATAAACGAGAGCTGATTGAGAGGATTAAGTAAATATCCATGTAAGAGCCTTAGAACGGAAACCAATTTGAGGTAGACACGCAGTAAATGCTAATTTCAGTTTTTTTCAAATCTATTGTTGCTTTCATCGTCTCCAGTTCCTTCACTGAGGCCGATTCACCGCCAAGACAAACAGCCCGCCCGACGGATGAACCTGGAGCGGCAGTGGCAACGCACTCGGGAGCAGCCTCGGGTCGGGTTCTCCCATCAGCACCGTCCCAAAGTGCTAGCAATTTACTCTCCACAGAAGAGAGGCTTGATTTTTCACGGGCACAGAAACCCAAGAGGAGCCCCCGCCACCCACGCGAGGGGCCTTGCGGAGGAGGGGAAGCACAGGCTCCAGACAGGTGCTCTGTGAGCTAACACCTGTGTCGCAAGCAGGGCGGGAGGGCGGCCCTGAGCCGCGGAGCCCGCGGCTGCCCGAGCCGTCACCCGAGCTCCGGCCAGCTGCAGCGCCCGATAAATACCTTCAGCTCAGCAGGCAGCGAAAATACCAGCTCCCTCTGCATTCGCAGAAAGCCTCGCTTATCAAAGTCGCCCACAACTCAAAGACTTCATTTACTTTTCTACCTCAAAAAACAATGGCTCTTTATGCGGAACCCGAATAATGTAAACCTAGTAAAGGCCAGGGAAACCCTATCACCAAACGCGACAGGGGACGCGGGCTCTCAGGGTCTTCTCGGGAGCGGTCGCTGTCACCGTAACTCGGGACGGCAGACAGAAGGCGGGTGTCAGCCCTCAGCTGGGATCGAGTTAGTAGCCCCAGCCCCTGGCGTGGACCGCACGGCATGGAGAGAGAGCGATGTCTCGGTGGCTTCCCCGTGATTTGGGAGACTGCCCGCTCAGCAGCATCGCGGACGCCAGAGCTCGCTGCTCGCCTGAGTGCCCAGAGACGGCCACGCCCGATTTCCCGGAGATGTGGAAGCTGACTTCCCCGCAGTGCCCAGGATGGTCTCTGTGGTCGTGAAGTCGCGCTTGGTTATCACAGGCCAAATGTGGTGCATATGGCGTGTCGAGTGGGATCTGAGGACGGAGGCAGCGCGGTGATGCCAGGGCCACAGATGCGCGTTGATGAGAGACGAATGGGGGGGGGACGCGTGCCCCCTGGACTCTCACACAGCCAGTCCCCTGTTCCCCTGTGCGGGCCCTCCGCTCTGCTTCTCCCTCCCGGCTGGCGGTGCGTCTGTCTGCCGGCTCGGCTTGGCCTTGAACTCTGGAGCCAGGGCTCCAGCGTGGGCTTGATTTTCTCTTCCTGCTCTGTCTGGCGTCTCCATGTGCCCTGTCCCTCCGAGGGTCCTCCGGTTGCTGCTCTACCTGGGGCCCAGACCTTGGCTGGGCTCTGTCTGGTTGTGCCCGCCACGCCTTCCCCAGGCTCACGCTGCTCCTCCTGGCCCGATTCACCCCAGCGCCTCGCCTCCCCGACCTCTAATCTACACGGCTTACGCTGGAGAAGGGGTCATTTTGGACATTTACTCGTCAGCAACGTTGCCAGTGCCTGACCGAGCCACTGAAATGGGGCAGTGAGGGAAATACCCTTCTCCTTTTGGGCTGCAGGCGAGGCTGGGTGCACAGTCAGACTGCTGGACACCTTGCCCAAGGCCACAGAGCTAAGGAGTGGTGGGGCGGTGCGTCCGACCAGAGTTCTGCCCCGAGCCTTTTTCCATTTCCAAAAACGGCATTTTCACGGATGGCAACTTCTGAAAGTGGCACCGATCCCTCTGTTGTAAGACGTTACGAATTCTGTACTGATGTACCAGGTCTGTGCAGGGGTGTGTAGCCATGTGCTGTGAAAAGCAAAGACATTGACTGAAGAAGATGCATGACACATGGAACACTGTACACAGGACAGTGACGCCTCGTCCCCTTCCAAGCAGGCCCCTTGGGACCTCACCCGGTTCTCCCAATCACCACCAGCTGCCCCGTCGTATTTTCCTGAATCTCACCAACGGTCTAAAATCTCTTCCCTCCCAAAGGTGATTTTAGTTTTGGGAAAAGCCAGAAGTCACAAGGCACCAAATCTGAGCTGTAGAGGGGCTGTCACCTGGTGATGTGATGTTTCACCAAAAGACTCTGAGTGAGATGTGATGCGTGAGCAAGTGCATTGTGAGGAAGCTGCCGATCACCAGCTGCCCACAGCTCTGGTCTTCTAGATCATCCGAATAGTTTCCACGGAGGAATGTTCAAGTTCAACACAAAACCTGATGCAGATTCGTTGCTGTATTTGCTCAGTCATTTTGAATGTGACAGCCACACAGCACACATGCTCACTCAATGGCGTCTACCACCCCCACCGACCAGCACAGTGAAGTCCTCATTGTTCACACATGGGCGTTCCGGTCCACGCTCCTTGGCTGCCGGGTTACATCGATGCCGTGCAAACCATTCTCGTTATATCAACAGTGGCTGCACTTTTTCTGGACGGAGGTCATACTTTTACCTGAAAGTTTAACCATTTGGTTTTGGATAGTTAAACTTTATTTTTATAAGTAGAAAGAGTCAACTGAGGCTAACAGACCTGAGGACCGAAGAAGAAACATCTGCACCAGTTGTCTCAGTTTCCCTTGCGAATATTTGTCTTTCATTTATGATAGTATAAAGAAGAGCATGTTTTAATGAGCACTCACTATATGCTTGACCGTTTTCACTCATTCCATCTCCCGTAAGCTTTGTACGGCAGTGCGGGAGGGGCTTCCCTGTCCACTTACAGGAGAGGCGGCTGGAGGCGAGAGCAGGTAAACAAGGTGTTCAGTCCCGCCGCGGCGGAGCCAGAAACGGAACTCGGGTCTGCCGCTCTCCCAAGTTCACGTTCCTAAGGAACTCGCCGGCCTCACTAACACTCCGAGGACGAGCGACACAGTTTTAATTGAGTAATTTGAAAGCACCGTCTGCGGGCCAAACACCAGCACACACCCAGCCCAGTCGCCCTAATTGTTTAATGAAAAATGGTGGGTGAGTGGGCTCCCCGAGAAGGCGGCGGCGGCGTCAGGCTTACTTTCGAATACATTTGGAACGGCCCCAAACGGAGCGCAGCTGAAACGAAAACCAAACAACGAACCCCTGCCCGTCCCTGTGCCTGCGGCTCGAGTCCCTCTCACCCTGCCCCCACTTCTCCCCCGTGATTAATCGGAGCCGCCCCTGAAGCACGGCTTCTGTCTTCTGACTACACATCAGGAGAGCCCTCAGCCTGTGATGGACGGTGCTCATGCGTCATCGGCCGGGTGACAGCTCACTGCCGCTGTCACCGTAAATAAGGCTGTGATTTTATTACTGTCCGGAGCTCCAACGGAGGCATTCGCACTTACGGGAACTGCGCCCGGCAGGAAAGCCATCATTTCTAACCGACTTCCTGGGCCACGCTCCCCCTCCCCCTCCCCCTCCCCCTCCAAGGAGGCGCATTTCCAAGGCACGGAGGCTCAGAAAAGAAGCCAGACTATGCGGGGATGCACTGCAGAGACGGGAAGCCTGGGCCGATTCACGGTAGAGGGCACTGAAGGTCGTCGGGTATGAGGGACAGCCACCCCGAGTCCCCACCCCTCGGGGGACTCAGCATCTCAGGGCAGGTGCAGCCTGGGTCCCCCAGGGGCCTGGCTCCGCTGGGGGGCTCCTTGCTCTCTCAGCCAAAGTCCTTTACGTCTCCGGTCCACGTCATCCCTATTCCCGAGTGCCTGCAAGGCTTTTCTGCTGCCTGTCAGCTCTCCTGGAGCTTCCTGCCGCCCTGCCCGGCATCAGCAGCACGTGGCAGTGACCCGAACTGACCGCAGGTCTGCGGCCCTCTCCAGACGCGGAGGCAGGGCTGTGTCCCATGAGTTTTACACGCTCGCAGCTCAGCCCAGAGCCTGGCATGGGCGCAGAGCTGGTGAAGGGTTGTTGAATAAATGACTGCCCCATGGAGAAATAAATCCATCACAACGGTAGCAGGTAACTTTGGTGACGCAGCCAGACCCACAGCCGTTCGAGCAGGAGACAGAGACAGGTGCTGGTGAGGTTCTCCGAGAAGAGAAAATCACAGCGCCGCCGCCACAGACCCCATCAGCTACTCGGGCCAGGGGTTCGGTCAAGGCCACCAGGGCGGAGCAGGGTGCGAATGGGGGTCCCTCTCTCTGCCAGGTCCGCTCCTGACTCGTGTGTCCCCCCTTCCCCTCCTTGTGCTCAGCCAACTGTCACCGCTTTCCTGGCCCTGAGCGCGTCTGTGTTGGCACGCCCCCCCTTCCACGTGCAAACGAATCATTAAACACCAGCGGGCACGAGGGTACGTTTCTGCTTGCACCCCCTCCCCCAGGTGTGTGTGAGGACGGGGTCACGGTGCACCCACCCTCTGGGCCCTGAACTGGGTTCAGGCCGGCGCTGTGGGCACACCCAGTCCCCCTGAGACAGGGGCCTGGATTCCTGGGGACAGAGAGGGAAATCCCCATGGAGCTGATAGGTAATGTGCTCACACTTTAGTATAATTTACATTTAAACTAGTCTCTATGAGCTTTAAATACAGCTTCTGACTCACATTCCCAGGACTTTTGCCGTAGAATCACGATCCTCATCTCACAGGAAACGCACGTTGAAAACCATGAGCAGCCTCTCCAGGTGAAAGCATCTGCAAGAGTTGGAAGGAAGGGTCTGGATGACTTTGAGTTTCACCTGCCCTCCCCTCCCCCACTGCCTTCCTCACTGAAGAATGGGGCGCCGTGGGGGGGGGGTGTTCCCAGAGGGAGAGGTGACTGGCTTAACGCTGTGTTCTCTTACCCACTGACTGACTGAGTACGGGCCAAACACCCACCACGTATGGGCCACGGTTCCGGGCGCTGAGAAGCCGCAGCAGAAGGGACGGGTGCGGTTCTTGCGCTGGGAGAGGAAGCGGTTCCGCGGAGTGATGGATCGCCTTCTCTCGTTTCCCGGGCACCGGGAGGCTACAAATGCTCTAGGCACAATTCTACCCCGGGGGCTTTGGAAACATTCCACTTAGAAAACAGCCCCGTGGCCCAGGAGCACCCCCCCCCAACACCGCCCCCTCCCCCACCCCATCCAGCCAGTTCTGTGGGATCCTACAGCTTCCAGCAGGGGTTACAAGAGTTTTCTTCATCAGCAGCCATCAAGCCCGTGGACGTGTCGCCACCGTCCACAAACAGGTTACGCAGAAGCTGCTCTGTCTTCCGGTGAACTGGCTTTCCGAGGCCCACACCGAACTCTCCGACTGGCGGCCATGGCGCTGCCTCTGCCTAAACACGACCACGAACCCGGGCCAGGAAGGGCGGTCAGACACCGGCCGGCAGGGGACCGAGGAGACGCGTGTCCCCCCGTGTGGGGGCTGAGACTCTGTGCTGCTGACCGCAGGCGGATAAAGGGCCGTGTTCCTACGGTGACCAAGGGGCCCTCACCTGGCCGGATGCTCATGGACAGCACGGGAGCTCTGGCTGCTGGAGGCCGAGATCTGACTGTGGCCTCCGGGAGGAGCTGTTGGGGGGCGGGGGGTGGGGTGCCCTCTCCCTGCCGGGGTGCCGCTCCCTGCCCACCAGCCCCTGCAGAACAAACATGAGCGTGATTTTCACTTTCTGCCTTTTTGTCACCTGAGTGCAAGTCCCCTGGGGATTTCTCTCGGTGGGCAGACCCAGGCACAGCGGGCCTGGTCCGAGGTCCCCCCGCCCCACCCCCCGCAGTTCCAGCTACCCACGATCAACAGCGGTACAAAAATGTAAAATGGCGGTTCCAGAAAAAAAAGCAACTCACACGTCACAGGACCGCAGTGCTTGGGTCCACGCTGCCCTCATTTTACTGGATCGTGGGCCCGGAGCTCAAGGGCAGGGATGCTGGCAACGCGGGCACTCCAAGGCAGCCAGAACTGAGTGCTGCCCTCAGTGAGAGGTGCGAGCTCGTGACCTAACAAGCAGAACAGCCGCAGGTGAGGGGTGCTGAGGTCTCGGGTAAGGGTGGGTCGTCTGTCTGTGAAATTGTCTGCTTTATAAATTCAGCTGCATCGTAAGTCTGCGTGCGCGGAGAAAAGACACAGTACGCAGAGGGTCTGGTGCTGCCCGTGGCTTCAAGCATCCTTTGGGGGCCTGGGGGCATGTCCCCGTGAATAAGGGGGGGCGTACTGTACAAACGCGGGGCTTCCGTAAAACTGAAGTGTCGAAAACTGAACTCCTGAAAGCTGGGGAACACCGGTTTCTGGCTTAAAGTCATGCAGAGGGTTACCCGACCTCCAGCAGAACTGAGACATCCACACATTCGAAGTCTCCAGCCCGGTGTGCTCTGCAGACCCATCGGCCCTGCGTCCCCCTGACGCGAGGGGACAGTGGTAACTGCGGCGGGCTCTTCTCCACCGAAGCATACGGACGGGGACCTTCCCAGTCCTCCTGTCCCGCCCCGCCGCCTGGGACAGGGCCCCCTGGGAGGTGTACCCTGCTGCGCGCCTGCCCTTGCCGGAGGCCGCAGTGTCCTAGTGTTCTCCAGTTGCAGCGGCCGGAGGGTGGGTGGCAGGGGCGATAACACTGGGCTTTTTACTCTATTTCCTTTTCACACCGGGTAGAGCTGAAAGCCATCAATTTTCAATGGCAGAAACTCTCCAGAATGATCTCGGTTGCAGGAAATATATGGTCAGGAGTGGGAGGGGGGCATCTGAGAGTCACAGGCACCCAGTGTGTCTCTCAGCCTCCCGGGGGGTCACGCCCAGAGCCGAAACACGCTGGCTCTTGCTCTTCACGGCCACGGGCATCCGCGCCTGTCTGTGCGCCTCGGTGAAGCGGAGAGACCCAGGAGAAGAGCCCCGTTTCAGCCGCTGTTCCACCAGAGCTGTGTGATCTCAGGAAAGTCACCCAACCTCTCTGAGCACCACTTCCCCACTTCCCTGTAACGCGGATCTCTGCCCTTCCTGCCCCGCACGAAGTCCCCGGCGGTTCTCAATGCTTTAAAAAATTTAACACCAGATACGGGATAGACTTTGTTCATGATGATCAGGAATTCTCCCCTTCCTTGGGCCGGGAAGCGTGGACCTGGTGGGTAATAATGGCCACAGGCCAGGGCACTTCCATGGGCTTTCATGTCCAGGGTCCCATCGGGGTGACGTCCAAGGTCCCGTCCGGCTGACCTGCAGCGAATGAAACCGATCTAAGGCTATTAACATCACCACTGAGTTAATGTAAAGGAACACATTCTTTTCAAATCGGAGAGCATACGGGGGTTTTGGTTTCCGAGCCGGAGCGCAGTGCAGAGACGCGGCCTCCCTCCACTAAACGCCCGAAGACAGGTCTGCCGGGTGCAGCCGTGGCTGGAGAGTCCGGCCCGGAGACCCGGCCGCAAGCCATCGCCCTGACAGCCACGGAGACTCGTCACAGGAAGTTACCCCGCCAGCTGATGCTCTGTCTCCCGGCCCTGGTCCTAACTGTCGTATATTAAAAAGGCCTTAAATCTTGATCCTTGCCTGTCAGAAAGACGTGGAGCTATTTTAGAACAAAACAACACGCCTTAGAGGCTGCCTGGGGTACCGCCCGGGCACGAATTCTTAAGTGTTTCCAGCTTTATACCCGAAACGATGAGTAAGCAGAGAGTAATGGGTATTCGCGTTCACGGATCATTTCATTCACCGCATCGCTGTCTGATCTGGGATAGAAACTCTGGTGACATGTGAACACGGCCGTAAATCACATCCCTTTGTCACCTGCCGTGACTCGGCAGAACAGGAAAGGTGCAAATGAGCGCAAGTCCTCTCTGTCTCTGAGGTCCACCTGCTGCTTCACACGTTCATCGGACAAGCATTTTTTAACAAGCATGCTGTGTGAAGTCGGGTGGAAAGTTCCAGAATCAGGGTAGATTATGAGGAAAGAGTTCACTCCTGACGATTTCTCTCTAATGCGTTTACAGTGCAGTTAGATGGTCAGTTGAGAAAGACATCAATTGCTCAATTCACAGGTGGGATATAAAAATAAATTTAAAATGTTGGCCACAGAATTTGAAACACAGAGCTTGGAAGTTTACTCATTGGGATGAGCGCTCGGAACTGTGGGATTTCTCTTTAGAAAACAGTGACTTTTGAACCAAATGAAAATGTATTTGTGAACTGGTTAAATGTATTCATGTATTTGTGTATTTCTGAACGTCCCTCCCAAAGTGACCCTGGAGGACTGATTGCCTTTTCCGCTGCAGCAAGGGACAGGGGAGCAGCCTGAGGCAGGAACGAAAGTTGACCTCCCGGGAGGGAACTTTGCAGATGGCCGTCCGCAACGCAAGCTATTTCTCCTTCGTGAGTTGCTGGTGTGCCGTCAAACTACGCCCCGGTCCGCGACTCGCCCATTCTGAAAGAAGGCTGAAAGAGCCGGTTTGTTTGTTCCCTCCCTAAGTTATTTATTCAGCACCGACCTGTGCTGCAGTGTCCCTGGGCCTGAGGGTCTCACAGCTGGCGACAACTGTCCCCTACGCACGTCTGTCCGCAGAGACACCAGCAAGCCCATTGGCGCCTGGTCACGTCCCGGGGCGGCTGGCTGAAACGCCAGTCACTGCCCTGCTCAGTCCACCTGCCAACCTCGGCGACCTGGGACAGACCACAACCGCCGGGCCAGCCAGGCCTCCGTGGGGCATAGACGAGGTGGCGGAACTGTGGGAATAACTTCTGACCGTTTATCCTCCTTGTCTAATTGCTTCTTCACCCAAGACAGCGCCAGCAGCAGGGTGGATTTCAAGTGTAAATTTTGGTCAGGCGGAGAGAGCCTCAGAGCAGTCACGGTGAAGGTGGGTCACGGTGGGTCCCCTGCACAGAGCATCCTAGAAGTGGGTCCGCCTGACCGGGGCAGCTGGCAGACGGAGAGGACAGGGCCGGTGTCCACCCCCAGAGGCGGGTGTGGTGACAGCGCCCTCGCCCTTCCACTCTGACAGGGCTCGTTGGTGGCTTGAAGCTCCTGCAGTCAGCACGCGGGAGGGGCAACAAGGTGAAGCCAGTAACTCAGACCTCTGAGGCTGTCCCCCAGGGAGCAGCCAGCAAATCAACACGCAAGGGACCACGCAGGGCCCTACAAGGTGCCCTAGAGACAAAGGTCAGGACTCAGTGGAAACCAGACGGAAGCATTTGCGTTCGTCAATAAGGAGCGCGTTTCTGGGGCCTCATGGGAAGCTGAGGCTGCAGGGTCAATTTGTGCCCAGGCTTCCTGAACTGGTTCCCATGAGTGAGACCGGCTCCGCCCGGAGAGAGGCACCACCGGGTTCTCGGGGCCCAGGCTGCAGAACATCGGGGCCGTGCAGCTCATCCCCTTGCTCCTCCTGAGAACTGGGCTCCCCTGTGGGTGGACCCCCAGAGAGAGGACGTGCTGACGAAGTCCATGCAAACATTGTAACACCCACAGTCGATATGTTGCAGCGGTGGCAGGAAGAGACCACCAGGTGTTGAGTGTGCGTGTGGCCTCAGAGGACCCTGGCTTCTTTGCAGCGAGTCCGTGCGACTTGCGAGAACTGTGGGCTGGGCTGTTCCCGAGGGACCCAGGTGATGGGCATCTCTCAGAGCAACTGGTCTCTGCATCTCTGCTGGTCCCGCCTCTTGGTCAAAGGCCCGGCCCTTCGCTGCCCCTTCCCAGTTCTCCTTTCTCCTCCAGACAGGTCTCTGCAGGCCCAGAGAAGCCCCGGGTGGTCCCACTCTCTTGGGAAGTGCTTGAGGCCGGCCGGGCCTGGATTCCGGACCTCTGTCCCGTGCGGGGTGCCAGGTGCGATGTTACAAACCGTGATGACTCCGACACACAGATCTCAGGAGGAGGAGGGAGGGCACCGCTCTCTCCTGAAGCGTGAACGCAGAGTGGCGATTAGCTGCCGAAGAGACTTCTCCGAGGCGTCATGGCAGGCATGTGTGAGGTTTGTGGAGAGGGCATGATGCACTTACAACAATGGAATGGGTGTATTCGGGAGAAAACATAAGGTTTTTAACGGACACTTGGCACCACAGAATCAGACAACAACGTGAATGGCCTTCCAGTGCTAGGAGTTGTCATGCATTTGTTCCGAGATCCTTTCATCCTGAAAGGATGGCTGTATGATTAGCGCTATATGATTATTATTTTGTCAAAAGAAATATGGAGTATTTAAGCAATGCAGTCTCATTACCTTAAAAACTCCCCCTGCGAAAGGAGCTCTCTGAAACGCCGCTGATGCACCTTGCCCGTGGTTAATCCCCAGGAGGCAGGATTTTGGCCCGTGGTTCTCTGAAATCCCTCCCCCCTGGAGCTGCCACCGGGAGGCCCGCCTGGCCTGCACTCCCGTCCTTTCAAAAGAAACCACCCAAGCACGTTCCTTTTGAGCTGGGAAGTACCTGAGCTCAGACCTTTCCTGGGCATTAATTTGCTGGCTAAAAAAAAATAGAAGGTACTCTAGGGAAACCACTAAAAAGTTTTATTTTTTAAATTGGCGTTATTGGGGTGACACTGGCTACTACAATTATATAGGTTTCAGGTGTGCAATTCTATAACATGTCGTCTGTACACTCTATTGTGCGTTCACCACCCAAAGTCAAGTCTCCTTTCCTGGAGTTTGCAATGAACACTTACAAGTACTCTAAGCCCATTTTGAAATAACCCTACACTGCTCCATGGACAGTGCAGGTCCTATATTAACCAGATATTTGTAACATCTCCCTTTCCTCCGTTGTATCATTGCTGTCATTCATTCCACTTATATTAGCATACACAAGAATGTGTATGTGTATGCAGGTACGTGTGTGTCTGTCACACTTAGGCGTACTTAATGCAACACATTGTTGCTACTACTATTTTGAACCGATTATAATATAGTAGATCAAGTGAGAATAAGAAAAATAATTTTATTTTACTTAAAAAAATTAGAAGGTACTGCACCGCCCTTCCCCCTTCTCCCTGGTGATGCCCCGCCCCTTCCCCCCTCCTCCCTGGTGATGCCCCGCACAACCCTGTGACTGTTTTCACCCAAATAAGGAAGGCGTCCGTGTCCAACTCAGCTCTGCCTGAATAACCATGAAGCAGAATGTGCACGGAACACAGAAGGAGAGCGTGCAGCCTTCCACGCCCACTCACGTGCGGAGTTGCTTTAGGACAGGCGAGTCCGGAGTGGAGGCGGGGTGCAGGAGCCGACACACCTGTCCACCGCGGTGGCTTTGACATTGGGCCGTGGCGGGAAAGCAGCAGCGGATGGGAGCCCCCCACAGGGAGGCGCTCGCCGAGACGGGACCAATCACGTTGTCCGACGGAAGTGACCCCGAGGCTCCAGCGCAGAAGAGCAGCCGAATCTTCCCTATCCAACATCACTTCGGTGAAAAAACGCGGCCGTTACGCATCGTTCGCACACCCGCATGGCCAGGGAGAACGTGTGCAAGGCGGAGAAAGTGGCCAGGGAACAACACGGGGCCGGAGAGAAGAGCAACCACGGCCCTGGGTGTGTGCGTCTCCCCCTCACCACAGTCGAGTCCATCACCTCCTTTTACTTTTCAGACAGATCAGGGAGGCACGCTGTTCAAAGCCGGAAGGAACCGCAGGGGCGTGGGGCAACGATTTGGAGTTTATGGACCGGAAGACCGAGGGAGGGGAGGAAGTGCTTTGCTCTCGGCCCACAGCCCAGGCCAGAGTTCAAGGCGCTCCCCACGCCTGCGCCTCCTCCCCGGGGCACTCCGCCTGCCTCTGTCAGCTCCTGCACGGCTCACTGCTTCTGGGCGGACCCCACGCTCTCCTCCGCGTTTCTGTTTGCGCCCAGCTCCCCAGAGGGAGGTCACTGTCCCCAGCCAGCTGGTCTACCCTCCCTGCTCTGTGGTTGAGCAAGCCCTCTCCCCGAGGGAAGGAAGGCCGCATCTCATCTCTCCCTTCTCCTGGGGCCACGGGCAGAAGGGGAGGCGGGGAGGTGGCTTATTAGCAGCTGGCCCGGGGATCGGGCTCTTACTGCACAGAACCCACGGGGTGTGTTTTTATCTCCTGGACACACAGGGCTTCAGCCTGCACATGATCTGCACATTCAAAGCTTCTTTCCAGGATTCGTGGAACCGAACGGCTACAGTCTTTAAAATGCCACGCTAGCTGTTTAGAGAGTGACTCCTAGGAATGTATGATATGAATACAAAGTTAAAGAGGAGAGAAGCAGGTTATGAGTCCAGAGCCTTAACTACGCCGCTGCCCAAATTTCCGCCCCCATCATTGGTTCCCCCAATGAAGGTACACGACAGGAGACACATCCCCAGGACCAGACACCCGCCACGCACACTCTCGGAGCGCACGCTGGCAGCCCCGAGGCGGCAGGCCCGTGTGATCGCCCACCTGTGTGCCAGGCGCTCGGTGCATTCCTCCCGCTTCTCTGCTAAAACAGCCGCTTTTCAGAGACAGAAAGAACGCCGCCCAGCACCTGCTTGTGCAGCTGAGTCTCCAGGCACCTTAGGAGTTCACGCACATTTGATCACCTCTTCACTTGCTCTGTCTTCTGCCGTCCAGGTCCGCGGTGGGTCCCTCTGTCCAGTGTCTGTGCCGATGCCATCCCCACAGTCAGACCCGAAGGAAGGCCTCCCTCACCAGCCAGCCCCCCTCCCCCACCGCCTGGCTATGCAGCGCCCCCTCCTCTGCATGGCGTTTCCTCAGAGCCTCCTCCACTGTTAGGCATATATGTGCATGAATATACACGCACACACATGCATACATGCATGCACACATGTATGCACACACATCTATACATGCATGTAAACATGCATATACACATCTACACACAAACACATGCATCCACGTACATATGCACACCCACACATTCATGCATGCACATGCACACACATGCAGGTGCACACATATACGTGTCCATATACACATATGCATGCATGTGGCTCCCTCACTGCCCCTGTCAGGACTGGCACCACCTGCGTGTGTCTGCTGGCCACTGTCCCTCTGGCTCCGAGGACAGGTGTTGGCACAGTGTCGGAGTCACTGGCACGAGGAGCAGCCCCCATCACTGCATCTGCTCTCCAGAGGAGGGAACCCCGACTCCCTGAGGCTGAACAGGCTGCCCAACATCCAGGCAGCAGAAGAGACCAATGACCTGTCCAAGACCCCAGGGATCTGTGCCCCCACGACCTTGGCCATCAAGCAGCCCTGCCAACACGCCGCACCCTAACCTGACTCCGGCCCACTCCAGGTCACATGGCTTCTCTCCCACCCCCACCCCCTGCTCCATCAGCGGCCGTTGATCCGACGCATCTGACGGGACCAGCACCACTGTCCTACGTGTGGGGGGCAAGCACCAAGAGGGCCTCCGCCCTCACACGGTGGACACAGCGAGCAGCCGGGGACACCGATTCGGACAGAAACAGCTGCAGTCCCCTGGGGGCCCAGACCCAGGTCAGCTCGGGAGCGCGGGAGCCAACCTGGGGAGGGGGGTCACCCCGAGTTTGGGAATGGCTAGGGAACTGTGCCAGACAGAGCGCAGAAAGCACTCAGTCCAGCCCGACACACGGAAACCCCTCAGACACGACGTCGCTCCAGGTGGCTCTTTTATGGGACGTCATGTAGGGAGCCGTGACGTCGACTGAACACGGGGCAGGAGCAGGTCCTGAGGGGGCCTGTGATAGCCATTCAATTAGCAACGGGTTGTGAGAGTCTCAGGCAAGACTGGAACACATGGAAATTAGTATCGTCAGGCTTGACAGGTGGTGCGAGTGTTTTTTTATGAAAGATTTCTATTTTGAAGCCAGAACCTGGTTGTAAATTTATATGTGGATCATAATAGACGCATTAATAATGAGATGAGTGGTATTATACAGAAAATGGAGTGGTACCTGATGGACGCCAAGCTCCCTCTCCTCACCGGAGCGTACAAGCCACCAGGGAGCGGGCCCACCGGTGGGCCCCCGCGGGGAGACCGGAGGAAAGGAACAAGCAGGAAGCAGAAGAAGCACTTGGGTCTCTCCGAGTGGCCCTCTCGGGAAGCTGCCCAGGTGAGCATGGAAGACACGCCAATGGCCCCGCTGTGTCCACATGCTGACCACAGGAACCTGCAGCTCTGGGCCCCACGGTCACGTGCCTCTGACGTCCAAGTTTGGAGGACAGCCCGGAAGCCTGAGACTGGAAGGAGAGCTCAGTCCCGTCTCACGGAACCAAGGTGGACCCGGGGCAGCTGGGAAGGAACAGTGAATGAGGGCTTGGATTTCTCACCGCTGGGCTGGAAACCAAGCTGCCTGCCCCCGTCCACGTCCCTTCCTGCCCCCAGACACAGGGCTTAGAGCCAGCCCCGCGGACGGAGCACGTTCTCGTGGGTCTTCCAGACGCAGGCTTCCAGGACCGATTTCCTCCAGAACCGCCCCAGGGAGGAGGGAAACAACTCCGGAGCCCTCGGTGTTGGGCTGGGCCAGCCTCACTTCTGCCGAGAGAAAGGTCTGGGGGCACGGAATGAACCTGGCTTCGCTCAGCAGTCGCCGCTTTATTCTCGGGTCTTCGTCTATTTGGGGGGAGTGGGGGCTCTCTGGGGGACTGTGCCAGTCTTCAGGTGCTGAGGAGTCCCTGTTTCATGAGAGGATGGCCTTGTCACCAGCGTGCATGCCGTCTCGCCCCGAGCTGTCAAAGAACAGACCGCGGCATTATCATTAGAACACAGGCGTTTGGGGCTGCAGGCAGCGAGTGGGGAGCCCTCAGGCATAGGCCCCGAGCAGGACATCTCAGCCTCAGACGGAGCTGGACCTGGAAGTCAACCAGCCGTGGCATGGCACAGCCTCTGGGAGCCGCCCTGTCTCCGTTGCCACATTGGGCCAGATGTCTCGGGGAACAGCGGAGCGCGCCGCTCTCTCCCACCTTTGTCTTCCAGCTGGCCTTCCGGAGCGTTCCTTTTGTAACCCAGAGCTGCTTGATTACGGCGAAGGGGTGGAAGCTCTTTCATGAAGCAAAAAAAGCGATCTGAAGGCTTGTCGAGGTTTAGCCCGGAAAGCTGATATTTGCTTCAAGGGGTGATCAGCATTTCAAGGACAAGCAGTGGCTCTTTGTCTTATTTGTAATATTCTTAGAGTGCTAGCCACTTTAAAAATAGTGCTAAAATGACTAAGTAACACTAGGCTGATCGGTTTCCCCCAACATGATCCCCACATTACGGTAAAAGTTCCCTGTGGACCAGGAGTGATAATTGCGCAGTGGGAAGAACACAGAGTTTGGACGAGACCTCAAATCTGCCAGCTCTGAGCGATGGGACCTTCAGCAAAAACTCGAGCTCTTGGAGTCTCTGTTTCCTCAAGTGGGAACAGAAGACAGTACACCCGGGGATGTTGACAGTGTTACCCAAAGGAGCATGTGAGAAGGGCCTTCCGGGATGAATGCCACATAGTAGGTCAGCACAGGCCAGGATTGCTCTGGTTAGCTCTGTGGGGGTTATAATATTTAATCCCTAGTCTAAAGAATAAGGTAGACACACACCTCAGATTCATAAGTGGACAGACTGAATCTCGAAGAGATCAATTCAACCCCCCAATCCTAGAGGGGAAACCTTCAAACCCAGATGCTGGAACTCCAGGCCTGTGTGGGTTGCACCCCAGCACGGCGGCGCCTGACGTCACAGCGGAGCAGGTTTGCAGGGCCGTTCCTGCCCGAACGAACTTTCCGAGGGTTGAAAGGTCCATCCTTTCCAAATCCATACGTTTTGAATCTGTGTTCGTTTTTGATGGTGTGGCAAATACATTAACATGGCAGATGATTTCTGTAATTTTGCCACTGAAATCGTCTAAACTTACGGTGACAGGTATCCATGTATATGAGGAAAATCGGTGTGATATGCATGGTGCTTTTCTTGGAGTGACAAAATATGAGACAGGAAGGGCAGGATGAAATGCCAGGGCTGGTATCTGGACCCGCCCCCTGCTCATGCTCAGCAGGGGCGGACGGGCTCTTTATCCGCGTGACAGTGTCTGCAGTGGGCACCAATGGAAAATAAAACCAGTCTGTGAAACAGTCTCGTCTAAAACCCTAATACGGGTACATCTTTGAGAAGTCTCCGTCTTTCGGGAAGAAGGCGTTATGATCTTGTCTGAGTCTTCGTTTTCTCTGGTGGATTTCTTCCTTGTTTCCCGGTTTCCATGTCTCCCTGTACCGCCCTGCGCCCGTGAAGGTCGTGACGCCCCGGATCCGGATCTGAGCAAAGGGCTGTGACCGGAGTGAAGCGCGCTCACAACTCATCCTGACGCCCACCGAAGCAGCAGGGCCGGTGGCGGCACCGATGCCCAGTCACCCCAGGGTTTGCTCTCAGCACCCGGTGGGTTCCGACAGCCGTTTACAATAACGCCTATTTCGTCCTCCCACACTTGTTTTTCTCTGTTCTTTTTCATGTTCCTGGAAAAAAAATTTTTTTTTTTTGCCTAAAATTCTAGTTGATGGTGTGTTTTAGATACATCACCATGTGACTCCAAGCCACCTCTGCAGAGTGATGGGTTTTCTTGGTTCTGAACTCACCGAGCAGCAGTCTCCGCCTCCTCCCCCGCCTCTCAAATGCCTGAGCCAAAGTGGCTTCCTCATCTTCTCTGAACGGCATGGCTTTGCCACCATGTCATACCTTTGAAAATTCTGTCCCCTTCTCTGAAATGTCCCGGAAGGAGTTGTCAAAGTCACTAGGCCCCGGAGCCCCTGATTCTGAAGGCTTTGGGGGGGTGTCCAGGCGAGTTCTGCTGGATGATGGCAACCACAGGGCTCCACGAGGGACAAGGCCCACAGAACGTGGACACTAAGTCACAGTCACGGGAAACGCCACTAAAGCAGCTCAGGACATGGCCTCATGTAATTACGTGAACGAGTGAATATTTATCCAACCCTCTCGCCTCTACCTGGAGGAGATAAAAGGGTGAAGCAGGACTTGCTGAGGAGGGAGGAGGAGAAACTCACACCTGAAACCCGGGGAGGAAGTGTTCAGGCAAAGAAACCTGCGTACGGGACATGGCGCCCCCACGAGGCAGGGAGAGGTATTGATGTGTGGGTCCAGTTCCCCGCGTGGACCAGGGTCAGGGGGCAGTGTGTCCAGGGGAGCAGCTCCCGGTGCTCCGTTCTCTCCACAGCCTCCACGTGCCCCTTGGGGCTGGAGCAGACCTGTGTCCGGTCTGCAGGCGTGCCCCCCAATCTGTGCATTTATTCCGAGTATAAAACAGTTGTCCTTCAGTGCTCAGCAGCCTGGGGATCAGAACCCGTGCGTGAACGTGCCCTGGAAGGCTGCTTATTTATTTATTCAATCATGTCTTCATTCTAACACCTGAGCACCCATTTTCTGGAGCGTGTCCGGGGGTCGCCAGGATTGGGACCGTGGGCCACATGGTCACGGCCTTTTCCGTGAGGCTCTCCCAGCCCGATGGAGCGTGAAATAAGACCGGCCCGCTCCGCGCCCCCCATGGCACCCGGAACTCCAGCAAGGGCGCGGTAAGGGGCACCTGGGTCCCTGTCCTCTCATCTTTCCCACATACACTCAGCGCCTCTGTCCCCCGGGCACAGCCGGCCGGCCGGGACTCTCCCAACACAAGCAGCCAGTGCCCTCCTGGCTGAGAGCAGAGACAGGCCCAGGCTGGGCGGCCAGGTGCCGGCTTTCTCCTGGGAAATGCCTGTGACCAGAGCAGCTGCTGAGAGAGGCTTCTCTGTGCGGGACCCATGTAAGTCGCACGCACGCCGTCAGCCGTGACTCGGAGGCCGACTGCCAACGTTGTGGGGGGTGGGGAGGGCGAGGATGAGGAGGACGAGGAAGGCACACATTCTGAGCAGAGCAGCAACTGCAGCAGCGACCCGGCAAACTTTCAGAAAACAAGGAAGACGTCTAAACGAAGCCTCGGGGAGCCATCCCTGCTGTTAGCAAGCAGCCCGGGGACACAGGGCCCTTCTGTGAAAGGACTGCTTTTGCTTGACAAAGTCATGGGACCCCCTCTTTACACAGTGTGGGTCTAAGAGGGGGAGGATCTCCCCACGGGCGGGCAGGGTGCTCTCTCCCCTGGGAGATCGAAGGTACATGTTTAAATGTAATAAGAAAGCCAGCGTGCACACCATGCCAGCTAGAGAATAAACGCAGACAAATAACTGTCACAGGGACGTCACAGGATTCAGAGCGGGCGTCCCCAGGGCCCCAGCCTGTGCCTGGGGGCCCCCAGATAGCTCTCTGGCCGCCTGGTAGGTCCCAGCTCCCGGGACCAGCAGGAAGCTACACCGGGTGCCTGGGGGGCCTGCTCGCCCCTGCAGAGGGCCCTTCCCAGGGGTGTCCCCTGTTCTCAGAGCGTGGCCTGTGGAGGTAGCCACGCAGCCAGAAGTCCCGACTTAGAGACACCCAGAGCTTTGAGGATCATAGGAGCTCGTGGGCCCCGTGTCCTCGCCTTGCAGACAAAGGGACCGGCGGGAGCTCTGTGACGGAGTCACATGAGCCCTCTCGGGGTGGCGCAGAGGAGCGATGGAACCCAGGAATGCCGGTAACCGCTGTTTCCTGCACTAGATGTTCGAGCCCGGGCGAGGCACCTGCAGGAAGGAGGGAGACATCCTGGCACCCCACTATCCGCTCTCTTTAAAGAGGCCACACAGAGAAGCCCGGGGCCCCCGAGCTTCCTGGGCGACATCCGAGTGTCCCAGAGTGGGGATAAAACGGCGTGGTTTGCAAGCAGACTGAGGCAGTTTAAATGCAAACCGTGAGACTTTTGCTGAGTTATGAAACTTCCCTGAGACCTGGAAAATATATATGACAGAGTATCTGAAAATACATCTATAAAATGAGTTACAGCTCTTCCTAGGGGCACGCGGGAAGTGGAGGCGGCGATCATTAATGCATGCGCGTGGTGTTTAATCACTCGAGGAGCCCCGGTTATAAAACCTGCCTGGAGACCAGGATTGCTCCTCCCGGCTGATTTACGCACCTGACCACTTCCCAGAAGCACAGGGCACACGCTCTCTCCAGGAAGCCTTGGCAACTCCTTGAAATTGAGCCGCGCATTTTCCAGGAAATCAGGGGTGCGTGTGAAAGATTAGTTTCCATACATCAACTATAATATATCCTGTAACAGGGAAAAGAAGCCACGATTTCAGGACCATTTTGGAGGGTGGCAGGAAGGTAGGAAAGGCTTCGGAACATCGGGGCCCACGGTGAACGCAGAGACGGGGAAGGCTCCATCCGTCCACTTTCTAGACCGCGGAGACCGAGCTGGGTGGGCGCGGACGGGCAGCTGCACACAGGCGCGCAGAGCCTTAGAAGCGAAACCCCGTGCAAGCTGTCAGCTTCCCTGAACAGCGGCGAGCATGTCAAACCCCATCACAGCCTGGGCCACTTTCCCCCTTGCGCTGCCTGGCCCAGCAGGACAGCTCGTGAGCGCCTGCCAAACCGAGCTCACCTGGACGGACCCGCTTCCTCTCCCTTGTGGGGTGACAGCTCAGATGGTAGGTACGGCATCCCTCCACCGTCCCCCGGGCGCTGTGTCCTGTTTTATCGCCGGCGGCTCCACGTGTCCACGGTTGTACAACCAGCGAGCGGGGGTCCCGGCCTCATGGGCAACATTCACCCTGTTCCCCCTTCTTCCTTTGCTCAACGAGGAAGGTCATGTTGTGTTGCATGTGCCCTAGTCGGTGTCCTCAGGAGGAAAAGAGCCACGAGGAGGTAGGTAGATCAGGGGCAGGCAGGTATGGCTGCTGAAAATGCTGCGGATCTGCCTGTGCCGGCCAGGGCCGGGGCCCGGGCGGCCTGCAGTGGCGCCCCCGGAACACCTGGGCGCAGGTGTGCTGAAGGAGCCCGGAGGCGGGGGAGGCAGGAACTCGAGGGCAGCAGAGCGTGTCTCAGCTCAGCGCTCCGGCAGAGGGTGAATTCAGCCCCTCCCACGTGGTGGCCGGCCCCGGCCCTCAGCGGACCGGGGGTCCCCACGCTGGGGAGGGCTGTCCACTGTGCTCGCTCCACCAGCACCAACACGCCTCTCTTCTAGCAACACCTCGGCAGGCGCACCTTCAGGCAATGTTTGCTCAGGTCTGCAGCCGTCCCCCGTTCCGGTCAAGGTGGCACGTGCGTGGAAGGGTTTAGAATAAAACTATTCCATGTCCCTTCACACCAAGATGCCGGGGACCGATGTCAACACCTTAACCTGTCAATAAGAGGAAGCGAGAGAGAAACGAGAGGCAGTGGGAAGCAAAAGAACCACCTGTAACGTGAACCCAAGTACGCAAAGCGAAGGGCTGAGGGCCGTGGACACTCACCTAAGCCTCTGCAAGCCCTGCTCTGAGGCGGGGGGATGGGGGGGCTGTCATTCCAGAAGAGACAGGACCCCAAAGGTGAAAAGCAAGACCACGGCTGTCGCGCACGCCCTGAATAGTGTCGCTCTGTGCGGCCAGGCTGAACTTCTTATTCTCACTCTTGATCACACAATGTTTACTTTACTTAAACAACAAGTTTCTGAACATGTGATTCCCTCTGTGAAAACAGGAGAATGGACATGTAGGGCAGACGCGCTGAAGTGAGAAAAATCAAAGGCGGATGTGGAAAAACCTGCAGAGGCTCCGTGGGGCGGGGGGGGGGACTCTGCGCTCCGACGCCCTGGGGCCGCGTCGTCCTGGGCCCCTCCCAGCCGCCGTGACTGCCGACCCCTCAACAGCGGACAGTTCGGCAGAAGAACTGGCATTTCTGATTCCCGTTCCTGTAACATTAAGTGTGAACAGCCGTGTGGGGCTGGGAGTCTCAGCAGGGTCAGGGAGGTGACGTGCTCTGTGCTGAGCAGGCACCCGGCACCCCCACGGGCGTGGAAGCCAAGGGCCCCCCCCCCCCGCTGAGCCGGGGAGAGACGGAGACCCTGTGTTCCTGACCGTTTCCTGCTTCTGAGCCCCGCCATCCCATCATTCACGCAGTAAATCGATACATCAGGTAATTAGCATTATAAGGTTTAAAGGGATCCATTCGGCAATTATTCTCGTAAAACTGAATGGTGTTTATCCCTGAGTGAAATCTTCCATCTACAGAAACAGCAATAACAGGGAAATAATAACTTTCAAAGTAAATTGAGGTCTGTTGCCAAAAGTCCCCCCCACCCCAGGAAAACTGCATTTAAAAAAAAGATTTTATTTATTTTTAGAGAGGGGAGGAGAGAGAGAAGGAGAGAAACATCCATGTGTGGTTGCCTCTCATGCGCCCACCACTGGGGACCCGGCCCGCAACCCAGGCACATGCCCCAACTGGGAACCAAACCAGCGACCCTTCGGTTCACAGGCTGGTGCTCGCCCCACTGGGCCCCACCAGCCAGGGCCCTTCACCGTTCGGAGTCAGGAAGCCTGGGTTTGGGCTCGGGGAGCACCGATGGCTTCCCAGCTCCCGAGCATCATCTTGCCTCCGTCAGTGCTGTTACATCCGAGGGCTCTGAGCTCAGCGCCCGATCCAGGGCTGCCACGGCAATTCCCCGAGCCCGTGTCCTCGTCCCGAAGGCAGACACAGCGGGCCCAGAGCCTGGCACTTGAGCGTGGGGCGACAAGTAGGGGAGTGGACTCATGCAGGTCCTCGCCACGGCCCCAGGACAGGCTCCCCTGCAGGCAGCCAGCCGCCTCTCTCCCCCGCATCACGCGGAGCGTGGGCAGCACCTCACCCGTCTCATCACCCGCCCTCCCACCCAAGTCCTCGCCATGTGCCAAGCAGCACCCCGTTCTCCAGAGGCACCCCGGCATCTGTGCACTTGAAGTCCAAGTCACTACGGCATCACGGGACAAAAAGCTTTCTCGGAGCAGAACAAGCCAAGGAAGCCCTCTGGGAGCCAAACTCAGACGTCCAGACGCCTCCCACGGCCACCAGGAAGACCAGCAGGCTGCAGCCTCCCCGGGAAAGGCCTGAGGGCCGGAGGGCGCGTGGCCCAGCCAGCGGCTTGCTCCAGGGTCCTGCCCAAAGGCAGAGTCACTGCCGGTGACTGAAGCGACTTTCTCTTTCAGTGGCTGTGGGGCCCTAGGTAAAGTGGCAGGCGGGCTTCTGAGTGGCCTAAACGCACGCTAGGAGGGACCGAAATTGGAGCAATTTGCTTTAATTTAGCAAGAAGAATGGGAGAGTAAATGCATGCGCTGCAGAAAATTACGTATTTCATTTGGAGGTAAGAGTGTACATCTCTGATCAAGGCTTAAAGTCTGAATTAGGACAAATTGTACCGTAATTACTTTCTCAGAAGAGAACAAAGGCGTTTTTAAAGTGCCTAGGATTCGCCTTTGAAGCTTTCAGGATGAAGATGCTCGCCGCCCGGCGCCGGGCGGCTTTGTTCACCGGCCTCCCCAAGGCCCCGCGTTCATGTTCATGGGCAGACGCGGGGCCTTCGGCACTGGACGCACTGGCCACCGTTGGTTTCGCCGGCGCTTTTGCTGCACGTTGTTTTTGGCCCTCCGACTTTCAAAGCTTTAATTAACCAAAAATTAGCCTCCTGGTGATAATTATTTGCTTGGGTCTAAGAGCTCTTTACTCCTGTGTGTGTGCAGGTGGGGCCTGCGTGCATGTGTGTGTGAGTGTGTCAGTGAGTGTGTGTGTGCATGGCTGTGAGTGTGAGGGTGTGTGTGCACACATGTGTGTGAGTGTTGGGGTGAAGGGAAAAAGTGACAAAGGAAAGCCGAGTCAGGGCTGCTTGTTTTGTACTTTGATATTCAAGATTATCTTTCGGCCACTTTGATTTTTATTCTCAGGAAAAGAAATCAAATTTTACACCCAGGGGACACGAGTCAAAAGTTCCCTCCACATCAGCAGAAGATATTACTCTTTTCCCATCTTTCATTCAAGCTCTTTCCAGAATGTGATGCCCAGCTCACTTCTGTGCACCGTGCGTGAGAACAGCCGTCTGCACACACAGCAAGCGATCTGTCCTGCACAGCCCCCACCCAGGGTCGGGGACACGGTGCTGCGGACCCTGTCGTGTCAGGAGACCTGGGCACGGGTGGATGGTGACCGCTCACCCTGACCAGCGTGAGAGACGCACGTGCTGGTGTGTCCTGCCCCGGGGCCCCGCCCTCCGCCCTCCGCCCTCCGCTCCGGTGGAGAGTCCCGCTCCACGTTCCATGTCCCAGGTGTCGGAGCTTCGCTCTTTCCCGTCAGCGGGTCCCGGGGAAGCAGAAGCCCAGCTGGTGTTCATCTCCTTCCTCTCTGTCCACGTGCCTGAGCATGGGGCCCACGGGCCGTGGGCCTCGGGTGGGGCCGCACGGCAGCCCTGACCCTGGGCGTCATCCGGGCGGAGGGACACCGTCGCCGCCCGGTAACTGCGGTTAGGGCTGGCGCCCACCCCGTGCCCTGGGCAAAGCCGCCCGGCCAGTCGTCCATTAGCTGCTCACGGCCACATAGGGGCCAGGCAGGCTCGGGACGCAGAGGGAGCCAGCGCGACCCAGCGCCTGGGCGACCTGCCCCGACCGCACGGCTGCGGGCGGTGGGGCCCTGGTGCTCAAACGTCAGGCCGTCGTTCCGAAAGGAGGCTGGCGGTGCCTGCCACACGGCGGAGTGCCGAAGATCCAGCCCCAAAGAATGTCTGGCAGAGAGAAAAGTCCCAACGCGGCCCCTCTGCTGTGCGGTTCCCCTGCTGTGTTATTCTTGCTGATCAGAGCCTTTCAGCTGGGAGAACCCAGCAGTCCTCGGGCACGGCCCGGAGAGCGCTGACCGATCGCGGTCACGCGGCACGCGGCGGCACAGACGCATCATCAGCACGCTCCAAGGGGATGCCGCTGGCCGAAAACCCGAGGAGACGCACTCGATCAAAGTCACGTCGATTCGAGTGACGAGACGCAATAGGACTAACCTTTTAAGAACGCAACACCATTTGTTTGGATTTCTCTTCTCCATGCGCCTCGGCCGTCTGCATTTCTCAGAGGAAGATGCCCAGAGCCACAGGACAGCACGGAGCTGCTTCAGGAACTTGCCGCCCCTCCCCGTCCCTGCTGGGGGGCCTGTGTCTTCGCCACGATGAGCCTCCTTCACTGGCTGCACTGAGTTTCCGCGCTTCCTCTGCCGGCTGGCGCCGCTCCCTACCCGAGCGCCGGCTTCCCGGGCCTTCCCCGCCTCTCCTGCAGGCGAGCACCGTTTCCAGGGTTTCGACGCTGGTGTCGGCTGCGTTCTGTTCGCGGCCATCCCTCCTGACTTTCCCGGACGGGATGACGAGGGGGAGGGCACACGCGCGTGCCCCCGTGGGGCTCCGTAAAACCCCTGGACGTCTCGGCAGCTCACTTCAGGAGGCCGCGGTGCAGCAGGCGGGAAGGGGAGCTGTGAAGAACCGCATTCCCAGACATGGCTGCGGATGTCTCCTCTGTGACTCACGGTGACGCCGACGACGCCGGCCACAGCACCAGGGTCGGAAGGGTCTTCGAACGTCAAAAAGGGAACACACACACACACACACACACACACACACGGAAGCGGTATGACATGCCCCAGCGGCGAAGAATCCTGGGACCTTTGTTAGATTTCATTTGCTTTGTACTGTCAACTGAAGACATTTGCCAGTTTGGACTCGTCTTTTCTACCTCGTTCCCTAGAATGAGACTCAATGCTTGGACTGGGCTAGTGCCCACCCCAAATTCATGTCCACCCCAAATTTGTGTGCACCCCAATTTCATGTCCGCCCAGAATGGGACCTTCTTGGGAAACGGGGTCTTTGAAGAAGGGAATGGTCACCCAGGATGAGGTGGGCGTGAAGTCTGTCGCCCGGGGTCCTTACAGGCGGGCTGGGGACAGACACAGGCGCACAGAGGGGCCAGGAGACCAAGTGGCAACAGAGGCACAAACTGGGGTGACACGTTTTGGCTGAGGCGGCCAAGGATGCCAGCAGCCCCCAGGGGCTGGGCGAGCCGGGGAAGGGTTTTTTTCCCCAGTCTCGAGTGGCCTTCTTGACACCTGGCCTGGAGGCTTCCAGCTTCCAGGATGTGAGGGGACAAACTTGTGTTCTCAGCCACCCACTTCATGACCTTACGGCAGCCCTAGGTCACTGGAGTGCAGAACTATGATGCCTGTTAATTTGAAAAAAGATTATTCCCAGGACCGGGGAAGTATGTTTGATTTCCACGTAGTTTTGCTTTTCCATTCAAGGAACCAAGCTTAATCATCCTTTCTGTGTGTAAGTAGCTCAGTTTTGGGAACTAAACATCACTGGGAACCCCACCTGACCCTGCAGAAGCCTCCAGTAGTCCATGGAAACCGCCCTTCACAAGGGATTGGACTCCCGTCCTGCAGCGTGGACGGAGGCCCTTGCTGGTGCTCTGCTGACCTGAAACAGGGATGCACAGCCTCCCACGGTAAGGCAGCAGCTCTGATCTGCCCATTCGGCTGCCCCTCTCACCGGGGTGCTCAGTCATGGGTGTACACACACACACACACATGCACACACACACACATAGGCGGTGGTCCTTAGAACAACACACACTTCCAGAACAGTCGCTGCCTGCCTCCCTCCAGGGACCAGCCATCTGGGCCCCGCCCTCCTTTCTGGGAGGTCCACTCCCGTGTCCTCAGGGCTCCGGCCAGCCGTCACCTGGGCAGCAAGGCCCCCCAGCCTGCATCCTCCAGGCCTGGGACAGGCACCCCCTACCTGTGCTGGGACATCTCTGTGCGGGTCACCTCGCACCCAGGACAGGTCAGAGCAGCTTCCCAGAGCAGAGCTGTGGGATCACTTGGAAGAGTGGGAGCCGGCCTCCAACATTCACTGTGTTTATTCCAAAAAACCTACTCATATCATCTCCCCTATCGGCGAACGGGGAGTGAGATAATGCAATAATAGTGGGGTTACACGGGTTAGTTCAGATAATTCGTTATTCGGATTCACGAAGCGCATGTTCATTGCAGAGGGCGATACGTAATTATATCACTTATATCACGTTAAATGTGTTACATAATGTTTTGTTTCATTATATTATTACTCATTATACCTGCCACGTCCTGTCTGCAGCAGACGCCAAGCTGATACCAGGGAAGGACATGCAGCTCCTCCTCTCCCCTCACGCAGGGGCCAGGGCAGGGGCCTCTCCCGGCGCTGAGACACCCCTGAACCTGCAGAGCTGGGTGCGACGTGTCCACGTTGCTGGCCCTCCTGCTCTGTCCCGAGTCCCTCTTCTGCGCCAGCAAACTCTGCCCCTAACTGGTAGCCTAGACATTATCAACAGGGTTCATAGTTCTTAGGGGCTTTTCCGAGGTCCGACTTCTGATGTGTGTTCTAGGGGAAGATCAGTTTTCCTTGACATCCTTTGTTGTAAACCTTCTGCTGAGGCAGAATCCGTGGGAGGTTGTCTGCGCTCTTAGCAGTCCTCGTACGAACTGGGAAGGTTAGGGTCCCGGGCCTGGTGGGTGCAAGGCCACAGCCGTCCAGAGCCCCCCCCGGGCCAGCTGCTCGGCATGAGGCCACAGGAGGGGCAGCGTGGTGGCCGCGCCCCTCTGCCCGGGAGCCGTAGCTGTTGGGCCTGCCTGTCGCCCGGGGGGAGCATGAGCCCCGGAGCGCCGGCTGCATCTCTGGTCTCGAAATCCTAACATCGGATGCACGGTGGTGCACACCAAGTGGCTGTAGAGATAGAGGCAGGGACAGCTATTACCCGTGTGACGTTGAATCGCAGGCCCCGATTGGACATGGCGGAAGGGACAGGGAACATCGCTTGCCCACTTTTCCCCACCGTCACCTGGGAGCGACCTATGGAGGTCATGCTGATTTCCGAGATCAGGAACTTTGGACAGACTTAATGAGTCTCAACCAAGTGTCAAGCGCTCTTCCAAATTTCCATGTATCCACTTGTTGAATCCACCCAGACGCCGTGGGAGGTGGGGCTCACCACCACCCCCATTTCACGTCTCAGAGAAATGAAACACACACAGGCTGCGCGGTCCCTTTAAGGCTGGTACGTCGTGTTCAAGGTGGGCCCTCTGGGCAGGTCAGGCACGGGCCTCTCAACACCTGCCAAATGTTGCTTTGTGCTTCTTAAACGCGTAAAGAATACACCTAAATTACTCCTTCCGCAAGTAACGCCTGGCAGAGGATGCTGAATTTTAATCCAGGAAGGCAAAATTCTGTGTGAATGAAATGAGGGAATCTTAATTCAGTTCTAGGGTTCACACACACGCACAGACGGTCAAAGCGTGGAAGACTAGAATAAACCAAATTCAGAGATCGCTGTCTGTGTTTGGCCTGAGGGCCCAGGAAGCCAGGTCAGGGTCCCTGCTCTCACACCTTGGAAAGTGTGCCCTCCAGCCAGTCTTGATCTGTGTTACAGCGAGCGTTCAATAATTGTGAGCCCCGTTACAAGCATTACAAAACACGTGGGCTTCAGACCCTTTGTGTTAGAGAGACGTGGAGTGGGGGGCAGAGCGGGTTCGGGCACCCTCAGGGTTCCGGGGTCCTCCCAGAGTGGCTGGGAGCAGGGCTGCCAGAGAGGGCTGCCAGAGAGGGCATGCCAGCGCCCCAGTAGGAATTATTGAGGGAATGGGGTGGCGGGCGAGGGAGACTGTCGGAGCAAGGGTGGGCGCAGTGGGGCCGCAGATCGGCCGGGTGAGCGGCCGGAAGCGAGGAGTCTGCAACAACCCGGAGCATTCGGATCCCGGGCGCTGAGGGGGACCAGGCTGCTGTTTCAGAAGAAGGTGGAGGGACCTGGGTCGACGAAAGGGAGGGGTCCAGGTGGGCTCAGGGGGTGCCTCTAGTTAGATGGAGGGAGTAGGCTTGGGGCCCGGGTAGGGATGAGAAAGTAGGGGAGCGGGGAGCGGATTGTGTCCTGATTATGACGTAGAAAGCAGTTCGTACGTTCATGCATGTTGGTTGGGGCGGGGGGTGTGGGGTGGGAGCAATGAAATGAAGGCCCCCAAAAGCTGAACCGACTGAGTCTGCAAAGGAGAGAAGCAGACGGACCGAAGCAGACTCAACCGCTGCACTCTGCCACGGAAATCTCTGACGTTAAAACGCACAGCAAACCGCCAACCATTAGTCGACTCTCCGCTGTAAGGATTTATCCACCTAACACCGCATTGCTTTGCTTTGTTCTGCGACAGCAAGCATCCTGCCCAGAGCTTCTGCGCGAGACCCGTTGTTCTCCCCCTCGTACCTGTGCCCAGGGCGTTTGGACAATACACAGAGCTGTGACGTGCCGTGGACATGTCCACGCTTTTAGCATCTGCTCTCAGTTCTTACAGGTTTATCCTTCTAATTTAGATTTAAAAAATTATCCACTTTTATTACGATCTTGTTCCTAAATGTCCTCTTAAAATTTTTTTCATTACCCCCCCCCACACACACACACAAATTTCTCTTTGTGCCTGCCTCTCTCCCCCAAGGACACGGAGTCCACGCGCTCCTTTTCTGTCATTCGGTTCTGTTTTTGTGCTGTGTTCTTCCCTCGGAGAGCATTTAGGTAACAAGCCCTGAGGTTTTCTCATCGGTCGTCTCCAAGACGAACCCCAGCCCCACGCACGTGAGCTGCGCGGCCGCCCCGCTCACTCGCTCCGCGCACTTTGCACATGCTGTTCCAACCTTTCGGATGCCCTTCCGTGGCCTCTCTGTGAGCAAAGGCCCCGCCCTCTGGGAGGCCAGTCTCCGGGCAGCCTCCGCTGGGAGGTCTTCCTGATTTCCCAAGACAACCCCTCTGCGCTCGAGCAGCATCGTCCTCAGCGGAAGGTGCGAGACGGTAAAGTGACAGAGGCTTCGCGGAGGCGCAGGACCAGCGTCTCGGAGAGTTCTCCGATGGTGGCTCCTAGGGAAGCGTGCGGTTTGCGACCAGAACTCTGCGTGGAACACAACAGTTAGATACCGAACATTTTACGTAGGGTGAGCTAGTTAGGGCATTTAAAATTTTTGTCTGCGTGTGTGTGCATAATACTGGCCATTTTCTCAGTGTCATTTGCATGACAGGCTGAGAACGAGAGACCCCAGGCAGCGCGGCTGCTCCTGCCCGCCGACCGTGGAACCCGCCCAGGCCCGTCCTTGGGCGCAGGGCGTGCTGCCGCTCTCTTCCTGGGGATGGCGCTGTGGGGCGGGTGTTTCGTGTTTGACTGCCAAATCAAACAAGGGGTGGCCCTGCATTCCGCTCATCTGAAAAGGAAGAAGCCTCCTCTCGTGAAGGGTTCAAGTGTGGTGGACACTCCAGGGATCAGCAATCAGAAAGGCCGTTTGGCTGGACGAGGGTTCTTCATCCGTGTGAGTCTGGGGTGCGGGCTGGGCAAGTCCCACTCCCAGGGGGACGGCATGCTGTGTGTCCAGACCTCATTCAAGTGATGTGATAGTCCACGTTACGAGGTTAATTTTTAATAAGTTCATGAATAGAATCCCAACTGGAAACACCACAGAAAATCTTGGTTCCCTTTTCAGTCCCTGGCTTCTAATTACAAATAATCAGAAAAGCTTTTAAGGGCCAGTGGCGAACAAATTTCATCTGTCAAGGTTTCTCCTGTTCTATTTCCATGTCTCCGGGAAAGCTGTGGAAAGATGTTTAAAATCCTGTCTAGAGACCCCCTGGGGTGGGGACAGACACCTGGAGGAGGGGCCGGGAGCTGTCCTGGGTGAAGCCACAGCAAGCCCCCTGCAGCCAGAGGGGGCAGGACAGCTGGAATCCCCCACCCCAAGTGGGCGCACAGCCCTGGCCTAAGGCAAAGAAGAGCCCCTGCGGGCCACACTGCCCAGTGACAGGCCCCTACGGCTGCTGGTGGGAGTCAGGAGCACGAGGAGAGAGTGGGAGGGTGGGCGCCAGGGACGGCGTAACACCGAGGATGGAGCAGGCGTCCAGTGAGAAGAACCTTCCGGCACAGCGGCTCCTCCCTGAGCACAGGGGAGTCACAGGGGAGCCCACGGTGGCCGCGAGTGACCACAGCTGCTCCGGTGCCGACACCAGTGCCCCCGATGCTGCTCCGACATCATGCACAGGCCTGGACAGAGACGAGGTGGCCCGATTTCCAGGCACGAAAACCAGTCACTCGGTCCACAGCGTAGGGCACGAGGCATCTGTCTCCCATAGCAATGACGACACACCGAATAGCCAGCGATGGCAACGGCTACCAGAGCGCCAAGCGATCCGGGGACCACAGTAGACGGTGTCACTGCTTGATTCCAGAGCCACAGGCAGCCTCCGCGTGCGTCTCCACAAGCGTTGGGTGTCTGCTGCCAATCACTCGGTTTCAACACACAACCAAAACGCATTTACATATTTGTCATTTGTAATAAAATCATGCTCGAACTAGCTGCCTACTACTATTTATAATTTGCGAGCAATTATTCAACCAGAAGCCTCGTGTTATGAGCCGTACCTGCATTTTATCTCAGCCAACATACCATGTCGCACTAAATTCAGCGGCAGGATGAAAACAAATGGTTCATACCCTTCTCACCCAACTTGGCTGTACTTGAGAGATTGTTGTCATGGCAACGGCTAAGTGAATGCCACCTTGAGGACCAGGGGCCCCGGGTGTTCATGCGAGTAAGGCTGATGCCGAGGGAGCTGTATTTGTTCTCCACTCACAGATGCAGAGAAACACAAAGACACCTGGGGTCCCCACCTACTTGCTGCAGCGTCCTTCCCCAAAGGCCTGCAGGACATCGAAAGACCAAGGGGCCAAATCCAACAGCAACGGCTTCAGAGCAGCGACAGCAAATGTCACCCAGTCCGTTTTCCGTAGCCACGATGGGTCATTCGATCACAAAACATTCTCTTGTACCTAACGCACAACCTGTGCACTTCTGCGAGACGATCCAAATTGTTTTTAACCTGCGGGAAGTGAGGAGCAGAGAGAGGAGGAGCCTGGTTTTCACCGCACCTTGATGGTGACTTCGTGCTCTCGTGAGTGGCGACAGAAAATCACTACGAAAACATCAAATCCAGGTGAGGCTGCGCTTGGCATCCCTCTGTGCCCTTCTCTTGTTTGCAGCCCGTTGAAACTGACCAAACCTTGAAGCAAATAAAAAACTACTATGGGCAGTGAGCAAAGAAGCCAGCCTTTATCCAAACATGCCAACTACAGAGCCCCAAGAATATTGGCACAGACCCCTCTCCACGTGGGTCACACGGCGCCGAGGCACCGAACCAGCCTGCTCTGGGGCGGAACAGCGGATCCTGGAGTTTCCGACCTTTCGGCCGGTTCTCCCGTGTAGATGTCCACGTCACTAACTCTGCTTCGTTTGCAATCTCTCGATTTTCCAACGTTTGACCTTATCAGTTAGTACTGTGAATTAAAGGAACCAGGCGCTAACTCTCATCTGCCCGCTCGCCCGCCCTCCCATCCCGCCACCTCCCGGGTCACAGCCCCGTGCGTCTGTGTCAGGACGGGGGGCTGGCCCTGCAGGGGTGGGACGAGGGCTCTTTGCAGCCGAGCCACGTGGTGACCGCTGTCTGCGTGTCACTGGCCGAGCAGCTTCTGAAAGGACCTTCCCGGGGACTGATGACCTGCTTCTTTGCTCGCTCAGTTCTCCGTGCACGTAGTGTGCATTCTGGCTCTCCCCACGCTCGCACTCTGCAGGCGATCAGAGCAGGTCTCTGATTCACTTCATCTTTTAAAAAGGAAACATCCAAACGACTTCAGGCTTTTTGAACTCTCCTCTCTTGCTTCCTGGCTTTCCCAATTTCCGGAGCTTTGACTGCTGTGGCTCCTGAGGTGTGACCTCCCCATTTTATCACAAGCGGCGGACTGAATTCTGCGCTGGTGTGGGGGGTGACAAGTTTCTCGAGGACCATACTTGGTTAAGTCTATTTCCATGCACCCTACCAGGCACCCAGCGGGCCTGTCCGCCTAGAAACACTTGTCACCCTCATAGGCAAGCGCTCTGTTGTCATGCCTTCGATTATTGTCTGGGACCATTCCCGCGGTTGCTCCTTCTGCTCCACCCGCCTCCTTATTTCATTCCAGGACTTTTCCATTTGGATGTTAAACCCCTCGGCTTGGCCCTCTCGCTTTTGCTCCCTTTCTCTCCTGCTTTCCATCTCATTCAGGGGCAGGTCTTTAATTTCACCTTTTAATTTTTCTATCGTGTTTAAATGTTCCTTTATCATGGTTTCAGTTTCCTCCGTGCTCTTGTGCTTTCGCAGGTGGGACAAATCCATGATCACGCAGCCATCTCTCCTCGGCTCCAAAATTCTCTGTTTGTGGTCTTTTTTTCCTAAATCTTGTCTTTGCGGATCTGTGCCTTAAAGCAATGCTTTTATTCTCATGGAAAGGGGGTTCCAGAAATAGTAGGGCTAACTATGCATCTTTGAACTATTATCCTTTACCTGCAAGTCTCTCAAGTAAAACTAATTTGAAAGAAATTACTGTTTTTAAAAAGTATGTTTCTTAAAAAAATGACTTATTCCCTTTAAAAATAAGACATAGCCTATTTAACAAACAGCAATAGGCCAACATTTTAGCTTGGGAAAATTGTTCCAATAGCAATGGAAAAGAATTTGGACGTGGGCTACAATCTGAACAGTTTTGCCTCAAAAAGGACTTGAATTAAGGAAAACTGCTTGTGAGTAAGTATCTCTTACTCGCAGGTGCAGAAGACAAATCGTCCGCTGTAATAGTTGATACCCAAGAAAGCAAATGTCTGTCCGTTTTCACTATTCACCGTGGATCTGCACGGGAAGAAACTCCCTTCATGGAAATGGTGATTACACTTTGTACGTCCCTAGTGGAAGAGAGAGCTACTTCTCTGCCTCAAAAGTAAGCCTCCAAGAAACACAACCAGTGACAAATGTTTTAGCACCCATCTAAAAATGAGTGTTGATGTGTGCCCTTTGGAGAAATTTGTAAGCGTTTTAACCTATACCACGCTTTTTAACTCACACCACGCCCGTACGAGCGGTAACATCGCTTTGGTGGGTTCCTGTGTTCTCCAGAACCACCAAGTTTCGCTTGCGTTGCAGTGGCAGCCCGCACAGCGATGAGTTAGTGGCATCTCCAGACTCGCCGTTCTGTGGGATCCTCGGCGGGTTCCCTGCGAGGTGAGAGCGACTGGTGGGTTTATGTTCTACTTCCGAGCCAGCAAGCGCTAAATGCCCTTCGCGCCTGTCTTCTAGTGGCTCCCACTCTTGGGGGAAATGAAAAAGAACGAGAGTAAGCTGCTGAAAGATATTTCTACCCAATACCCAGAAGCTTTGTTAACACACACATGTGTCTACTAATGTCAGTCTGTTTCACGCGGAAGTTTGTTTTTATTTTGCAATCAAAGTGGGTTATCTAATAATGCACTTTAATCTTAAGAACGGAGCATGGGTATGCTCATCAGTTCTCGGTGTATACGCTACCAGAGCCCATGAAACCCAACTGCAGGTTTGAGTTTCTTTTATGAGTATTTCTAACTCTCTGTAGGAATTGATATGTCACAGCTTATAGTTTTTCTTAAGAATCTCCCCAAATGCAAAGAAAATACTCGCTATTTAAAAATTGAAATAAAATAGATGCAATGACTATTCCAGTTCATTTGGTCCCTTTATAATGAGAGATAAATTGTGAAATATTGGTGTTCTTCATTTTCCTATGGCTTAAATATTTTGCCATTTTATCTTCTTCAGAATTAAGTCATTCTTACCCAACGCTTATGCTCAACTATGCTACATAGACCACGGTAATAAACCGGGGAAGAGGACAGACTGACCCAGAAGGATGATTCAGACCTGGAATAAACCTCCACTTTAGCGTTATCTTTTAGTTTCTTACCTTGTTGTCCAAGATATTGCATTGTGTTTCAAGAAGCTGTAACGTATTTCTAGCGACATCAACATGTAAGGTTTTTAGTTAACATGGACTATAACTGAGAAATCAGAATTGTCCCCTCCTGCTGGTGACACAAAGAGGCGTCCACAGCTCTCCGGATGCTCTGAAGATGGTGGGGCAGGTCGCACGCCCACCGGACCCTCAGAAGAAACATCCTAGGCGTCTGCTCAGGTCCCCAACCCACAGGTCGACAATCCATTGCTGAAATGCACGGGAAACACCACACCCCCGCCCGGTTTGGCACACCATGGGAAAAGTCTCAACACAAACCGTCCAGTGTCAAGGACCTGCAGCGTCATCTCATTTTACGAAAAGAACGTGTGACAGGAGTGTCCTGTTTTTACAGCATCTGTGCTCCAAGATTTCTTGATATGGTAGGAACGTAAGTCGGCAAACCCTAAGGACAGGTGACTGCAGGAAACAGACAAGGAAGAAAATGTTGGGGTGAAGTGTTGAAATTAATCTTTGCCAATTTAAAAATAAAAACGTTTTTGGCTATCGTGGAACCAATAAGATGGAACTCTCTTCATCTTCTGTTCTCATCTATTCAAATAAGTTTTTACTGTTGCAGTTTGACAGGACACACGTGCAGGAAGAAGACCCATTAACAATGCACCGACATCTGACTTACTACTTACAAGACTGATTTGTCCCACGTTCGGGCAACACTGCTGGTAGGAGGTGACTTCCACTCCGAAGGTGTCACCTGTGTGGGGCAGACAGAATACGTGCAGGCACCGTTGGAAACGGCGCCGGGAGAAATCAATGGTAATTAGAAGCATGGACCGACAGCATGGTTATTCATTTACCAACGGTTCCCTCGTTAACGCTGTATAAACAGAAAACATAACCCCCATCATGAACTTTAAATAAGTCCAGAGCGCCTGAGTCAAAAAGGCTTCGCAGGACGAAGTTGGAGGGCTGATACCATCTGGCGGTCGGAAGTGACCGATGTGTCCTCGTTGGTGCGGCCACCTCTGTGAGGCTGACCGGTCCCTGCTCGACCACATGGATGGCTGTGGGGTCAGCCTGAGCGCCCCCTGAGAGCGGGCAGCAAAGCAGAAGCCTGGGACGGCCTCTGGTCTTGCACGCGTCTCCAGACCGGCGAGCACTCGGTTTGTTTCGGGACCTCATTCCGCCCGTTTCGACGTTAGCGCCGTGGACGCTGCATCGGCCGTGAAGGCGGTCTCTCTGTCGGAACTAACCGTCACACGCTGCTCAGAAATACGCTCGTGTTTACTTTGTTTATTGTCACACGGTTTCAAAAATGATGGTGCCAGGGAATAAATTATCTTCAAGTAAAAAACAAACCCTAAGGAAATAGACCAAGATATTAAAAAAATGATCATTTCTCCTTCTGTTTACTTAGAGTTCGTATTTGTATAAAGCTAGTACGTACTATCTAATAATAGTCTTGAGAACCATACAAATGGTGTCAAAAGTCTGCCATCAAGGAAAGAACATGGTGACGTTTGTCACGGAGCCACCGCGCTATGGGGCCACCAGCGAAGAGCCAGCCCCACAGTGTCAGGCGTGAGCTGCGTCCCAGCCCGGTGCCCATGCAAGTCCGCCGGCAGGTCTGCTGAACCCCTTTAGAGCCCAGCGGCCGGCCCAGCGGCAACAGAGCAGTTTCTAAATTAAACGGGCTCATCTGTGCCATGTGTTCGTGGAACGTGACATATACGTGCAGCAAGCGCTTGGCCCGTATGACCGCACGGCACCTGCCAGTTGGCATCACGTGTAATTATGGGAATTGCACCCGGGCAGACGTTACCGTGCCCGGCTACGGGGGCTTGAACACGTGGAATCACAAGTGACAGGCCGGCAATGAGCATCCAGTTGGGATCCCACCCAGTTGCTAACAGGCCCAGAAAGGGTTGGTTCTACCTCACGCGCTGAGACGTGTTGGGACTGGGAGGGATGAGTGTGATTAGAACAATGCTCTTATTGTTTGTAGTTCTCTGCGGGGAAAACGGTCCTTTTTGGAGCAAAACGTAAACACCTGGAAACACACACACACACACACACACACACACACACACACACACACAGGCCTGCCTCACCTCACAGCTGCGGCCCCAATTTGCTCTGTTCCGTGCGCCGGGCATTAAACACAGAGTCATTGCCACCCGAACTGGCGAATGTTCTCATTCAGTCCTCCTTTAAAATGCAGCAAAATAAATAAACAAGGGAAGGCGTGCATACGTACGTTAATTAAGGGATTACTAGAGGGTTAGGGAGCGGATGGAATGAGGCGTATGGAGCAACCAGGGCTGAATGTTGAAGGCAGAGGCTGGATGGAGCGTGTGTCACTGTTCACTGTACGCATCTCTTTTCCATAATTCAATGCTGGTAAAAAAAAAAAGGAAAGAAAAGCAAAAAGAAAGCTCACGAAGTACGCGCACCGTGCCGGGGATGGAGTCGGGGGTCTGAAGGCAGCCTTCCCGGGACGGGGGGCACAGCTGTGCATGCTGGGCCCGCCCGGTCTCCCAGGCCCGGCAGCCGGCCACGTGCCCTGTCAGCAGCGGGACGGGGGACGGCGGCCTGGTGACCGGCCACGAGGATTGTTCCCACAGCAGCATGTCCCTGTCCATCTGAAACATACGTGCAACGGGCAGGCTGGGTTTTAACTCAAGGATCAACACCATGGTTTTAGGGCTTTTGCCTTCCCAGCCACCCGCTGAACATGTAGTCACTGTTCAGGTGACCGGAGACAGAACATGGTTTTCTGCCTCGGAAGCTGGGGTGCATCAAGGCAGAATCCAGTCTGGCCCTGGCTGCCAGCACCTGGCACTGCCACCTGGAGAGACCGTCCTCCATGCACCTGTCTCTACAGAGGTTCCTGGGGGAGGTGCGGGAATCTGCCCGAACCCTTCTTAGGCAACACGGGACCGGCAGCCATGCAGAAATCTCGCCTTTCTGAACATCTCCCCCTACACACACACACACACACGCACGCATGCACGCACACGCATGCACGCTGGCCCACGGTGGTCTGACTTGGGCCCGCCCTCCCTCTGGCTGAGCACCGCAGCGGGTTCAAGAGGCGGTGAGCTCAGTTGGCAGAGCCTTCCAGCTGGGACGCTCCAGCACGCGGAGGTTCCGGACCGAGCCGCTGCAGCGGTGGCCACGCGGAGCAGGGCACTCCAGCTGCACTCCGCCCTCCCCACACCCCTCCCGGCTGGGGCCCCTCCCATCTCTGTCGAGGGCTTTCCGGAGGACACGTACCATGTGACCGCTCCTACCACCTTCCCGCTCCCTGCCTCGAGCCCTTAACAAGCAGACCTGAGTGAGAAGCCTAGCCTGTCTTCCCCAATAATGCTCAGGTAGCTTCCGCGAAAAGAAAAAAAAAAAACAAAACCCATAAATAATAACTGCTCAAAAGAAACCAATTTAACAAATTGCGTTAACAAATGAATTGATTACATCCCTCCCATTTTCCTTTTTATTATCAAATTTTGATTTCTGCAATCTGCCTCATTTTTCTCCCGGGCATTTTAATTGGAGAGTAGAATTTAAAAATAGGGTCTCCGGTAGATTAAGGGAGTTGCGGCGGCGTTTATGGGGAACAGCTGGTAGATTTCTGATTTGAGAGGATCTTTTTTTTTCATCCTGGCATCTGAACTTTGCTTTGGTGATGCTGGGAATTAGCAGCTATTCACTCCTTAATGAACAAGGGTTCATGGGCATCTCCACGGTGAATAGGCAATCAGGGTTTCTTTGGGCGTAATGGGTTATTTACTAGGCTTCCACTTCGGTCCTGAACTCCTCGCTTCTTTGAACGCCGCTCCATGTAATTCTGCAGCCCTCTAATTACAGATGTACATGTTTACCGTGGGGATACGGCCTCCCTGCCTGCAGCCGCTCCAGATTGCTTTATTAAAGACGCGGCCAGAGCCCACTCTGCCCGAAGTGGAGATGCAATGTTCAGTTCAACGAGGGTGGGCTCTGGAAGCCCGGATGGGCAGCGGGCGACGGGGAGCAAACCCTCGCGATGGTTTTGGAAGGAAGCCTGGCGCTCGGCTACCGTGAAAAATGACGGAGCGGAGGCACCGGCAACATCAGACATTTGACGAGTTGTCCCCACTGGTTTAAAGTCTTCAGGAACCGTCTCCAGCTGTGGGGCAGATGGTCTAGCTCTCTTTTTTTCTATTTACATGTCGCATACGTTTTGGAGCCACCAAACGTCTCTGCTGGCCTGAATCGGGTTTCAGAAGCTGGAGGGTAGGCAAGGGACCTAAAACCCCTCAGGGCTAAGGAAAGTGTGAGGGTTTTCTTGCTTCTTCCCCGCCGTTCTTCACCCCCCTTCGTTCCTTTCCGCTGGGCCCCCCGAGAAGGAAACGTGTAGCCCGAGCCCACGTGTCTTGTCTCCGTGGCTGCGGCCACTGGCACCGGGGGACGACCCAGCAGCTAGCTACCTGGCATTACGGTCTCCGGTGGCATCTCAGCAGGCCACCTCGCCTGTCTGGGGACCGCTTGTTGCCTTTTCAGGATAAATGAAGGCTCGGAAAAGGCTCACCTACCTACCTTTTAGGGACATTAAAGGTTCAATCTGAAATCGTTTCTCTCCGGTCTGGCCTGAAGTCCCTTCCTTGGTGGCACGATCGCCCCGCTGACGCATCTCCGTGCAGGTGTGCACATTATACACGGTCTGATACACGCAGATGGCTTTTGGAAACCATCCATGATCCTCCCAGCATCCCGCTGAGTGGTGGTGCCAGGGCATGTTCACCTGCAAAGTTGGGCAGAATCTCCCAGAGACCACCCCCCCCCCCCGAGTCCTGGGCTGTCTCGTGAAGCCTCCGAGCAGCCTGGGGGACCCTTGGTGCTCCACGGTGAGATGCACGCCGAACGTTCTCACGCACGCACACATGCACGCAGACGGTCTGGCTGTGGAACCCCCCTGGAACTCTCCCGAGGCCAAGGTCACAGGCTTCGCTCCCTCTGGCCACAGCCCGCAGCGTCCTGGGTGACGCCAGGCGTCCAAAGCCTTCTATTTCTGACAGGATCAAAGCGTGGCAGTGGCTTCACCGGATTCCTGTGAGTCTGCACATCTGCTGTAAGACCCTCAACCATGTCGGGCTGGTTCACCCTTGGCTGACGCCTTTCCCTCCTCCTCTTCCTCCACTGAAGGCTCCCTTCGGGCTTGCAAAGTTACCGTGCACAGCCACGGGGGATGAAAGGAGTCTCCTCTTTCCCCCTCCCTGAGGACCCACCCTGCCCCCCTCCCCCCTTGCAGGGTGCCACGGTGCTGAGCCAGGGAGCTTACACCCGGGGACCCGGGCGCCTCTCCTGGGCTCCAGGCGCGTGGAGTGGGTTCACCGTCTCCCGCTGGAGCTTGGGGTGCAGGAGCCCCGCTCCGTCAGCGGTCCCACCATCCGTCACCAGCACCCTGAGTGTCCCTGTGCGCTGCAGAGTGGCAGAGGCCCACCGCCTCTACTCACCCTCCCCTCCCTGCCCCTGCCCCTGCCCCTGCCCCTGCAGTGGTCACAGCAGGGTCGCTGTAGGCTCTTGCCCTGCTGCTGCAGAGGAAAGTGTGATCGGTAAACAGAACCCTCATTTGAATAAGACCGGGAGGGCCTGCAGGTGTGCGCCCTCCCCCGACCCCTCACCAGGGGCCTTTCCTTCTGCGACAGGAGGGTGTTCTTTCTTTTCACCCAGCTGCCCCCTGCGGCAGGAAGGAGGAGGGCCTTCTCCGCCCCACCAGCCACTCAGCCAGTGAGAAGCCACGAAGCTCCAGCCTCCCAGGGGTCCTCCAATGGACGCTGTTTACAGCAGCCCCTCTGCACCCCCCCTTTCCTCTATAAAACAGCGTGCCTCTCCTTCCTTCTCCGGACTTGCACGCGGCTCCCCATTGGGCCTCGCATCTCAAATTGCAGTTCTTTGTTGTTCCCAAATAAACCCGTTTTACCGGAGAAATACCTGGTTCAGGGACTTCCTGTTTAGGGTCCACAGAAGGTAACGTGCACCCCTCGCCCTGGGCAGTGGGCTCCGTGACCCCATTCCACCACAGCCGGTATTCCCAAAATGCACACCCCGCCACCTCCCCGCTGCTCAAAAGGAAAGACCTGTCTGAGCCCCTGGGACTCCTCTAAACGCTGTGGCACCTTTGTCACCCAGACACCGAGGAGAGGTGGGCCCCCTCCCCCTGCGCCACCCGTCCCCGCAATAGGAGTGTCCGTGTCCTTCTTCCTGGGAGCGTGGAAATCCTGCCTGTCCACCAGGCTGTCTCGGCCTCCAGACCCCGCCCCGCCCCGTGCCGGGCGGCGCTCAGTGGCCCCACGTGGCCTCCTGGGTGTGGGACTCAGCTGGGTGTTGCTCAGGTGCCCCCTGCACGGGGAGCGGGCTGGTGGTGGGCCCAGCAATTTCCGGAATGTTCCTTACAAATCATGATGTACATGAGGGCTGGTTTTTTTCATGAGCCTTCGGGGGTGGGTGGTGAGGAGCTCGGTGGGGACCTCTCGCACCTGCAGCCCCGGTACCTACAGGCGCCCACCCCCAGTGCCCACAGGTGTGGGCAAAGCCTCCTGCACCTCAGGGACTGAGGGGTGACCCGGCCTTAGTCACTCAGCCTTTGCGAAGTAACGTGTCACCCTCGGGGCGCCCGCAGGCCTGGCAGCCCCGTCAGGGAGTGGGAAGGGAGGAGACTGGGACCCCAGGCTGACCTCACAAACAGGCTGGCCAGGAGGCCTGGGGGCTTCCGAGGCTCCAGGGGGCCTCCCCTTGCTTGGATTAGTCGATTCGGCAAGTATGACTCCAGGGCCTGCCTGGAGAGAAATGACACACGACTGTTCTGAGGCTGATCGGGCGCAGTGACTGACAATCAGGTGGCACCCCCACCCTGCACTCCACGGGGGGTCATTAATACGCTGGAAACGCCACAGCCGATCGGCACCCCCAGCCACAGCTCTGCGGCTTCATGAATAACCCACGCAGCACCTGCAGGCATGAAATTTTCACGGCAGCCGTGGCGGTGAATGTGGGAGCGGGGAGGCAAGGATGCCAGACAGGCCTGGGGTCCGAGGGGCGTGAGGAGGGAGCCCCTCATGGCAGGGTCCACGTGCAGCAAGGCAGGCCATGTCCCAGAGGCCGGGGGTTCTGACCACAGGAGCCCTTCAGCCTCTGTGTTGAAAATAAGCTGAACATGGCGTGGTTTTCTGAGAGCATCCCTGGACCAGGCTCCCCATCCACAGGAGTGGAGCCCGTCCCAGGTGCCCCTCCCCCAACGCCCTCGGAGCAGCAGCTGTGCGCGCGCACGCATCGCGCAGCCCCCTCCCCCTGCAGCTGACCCTGACGCTGGGCCACGCCACCGGCGCGTGAGGGGCTTGGGCAGAAACCCCAGACCCTGCTGGGGGGCCGAGTTCCTTCCTCCTTTCCTGTCTCTGACCCTCCGTTTCCTTCATCGTAAAACAGGGAAGCAACGGACGCTCCCGGGAAGCCGTGAGAATTCGACGGGTGCGCGCAAAGCTCCCGACGGGCGCTCTCTGGAATATTAGGCCTCCTTTATCGCCTCCCCCCGCCCCTGCTCCGTGACTCCCAAGTCAGTCCCGCTTGCCAAGCACACGCACCTCTTGCTCCTCCACGAGGAAATTAATTTCTTAGTCGGAATTTTGTTTCGGACTCACACCGTTTATTGAGCGATCGGGGATGAAAGGCGTTCGGGCGATTTAAAATTAGAAGGTGGCTGTTTCCCAGAGGGCCTGCACATTAGCCTCTCGGAGCCCGGAGTCTGTTTATCGCGCTGTCCCTAGGTGTTGGAGCTCTCGTCTGCAGGTGTCGGTTTAAATCACCGCTAGCTGCTCTAATTTTCTGCCCTGTGCCAACAATCCTCCTTTGGTTTAACGATTCGGGTTTTCCTCCTCCTTTGTTGATTTTTCTCCTTTGATGCGTTTTGGTACCTCGGAGGTTTGCATCCTTCGTGGACCAGGTTCACATTTTACGCACACACGTCATTCAGCAGAGAGGAGGGGCCCCTCATTTCTGGAGGCGCGGCTGGCTTGCCCTGGACACTGTCCCCCACGATGACCCTTTCAGCAGCCAGGGTGCTCTTGCAGGAATATTAAACTGAGGCGCGGAATTACATACAACACACTCACTTCATGGGAAACACAGTCAGTTTAAGTGCCAAACACAACTATTAAAAGAGACCCCCCCCGTGCGTGGGTGGGGCTGGGGTGTCCCATTGGTTGGGGGGTTGGCCGCAGCTGCAGCTTGGGGGTCCTTGCTGCCTGCTACACTTTCCCTCCCTGTCTTGGCCACGTCCCCCCAGGCGCAGGGACAACCGTCCTCTGTAAGTGCTCTCTGGGTGGCTCTCCACTCTCCTCTCCAGGTCAGCCTCATGGACAGGACCCCCAAAGCAGGCCTGGCCCTGGGCAGCTGCTCCTGCCCTGAAAGCTCAGCTCCCAGGGCCACCCAGCAGGTATCCACCGCTCCATCGCCCAGACCCGCTGCGTGTACGTCACCCAGGCCTCTCCTTGGCCACCGGCAGAGACATCCTTGGGGCTTCCAGTCCTCCGTGTCTGATGGAATCTCTCCTGCTTCCCTCTCATGCGCTTCTTCTCACACTCTGGGCCCATTCCCTCTCTCAGGGGTCCCTGTAAAGGCCCCCAAGATATACACTGGTCTTGCTCTTTCCCCATCCTCACCAGATCTGTTCTCTATTCTGCTGACAATCATGTGTCCGAAAAGCAAGCTTCATCCTACCTCCTCGCATTGAAAGTCTAGCAAGGGGTCGTCAGGCAAGCCCTTCCTGACCTGGCCCCGCTCCGCTCAGCCGGGCTCCCCTCCAGCCTCTGACGCACGCCGCCTGGGCCGTGGCGTGGGCCCTCCCTGCCCAGAAGCACCTCTGTCTGGAGAGTTTCCACTCAAGAGCGGCCCCAGGAATCAGCCTTCCCCGTGTCCTTCCTGCCGGCCCTGCACGGGGCCCTTTGGTGCCCAGCCGGCTTTCCTTTGACAGCCCTGAGAATTGTTTTGTTTTTTTTTTAATCTACTTGATGGCTCACTCCAACCTGCACTTCTTAAGAGAATTGACTGTCTCTCGGTTGCCCCTCATCCCTGTAACAGCCCTCACTGAGGGAGGCATTCCATGAACATTCAGGTGAGTGAATAAAGGGACATATATATATACACACACGCTGGACACTCCTTGTTTTGTTTTATATTTTACACACTTTGTCACATCTAATCCTCCCAATAGCTTCGCGAGAAGGACCCCTCCTCCCAGTTTCACGCACGTGACCCCTGAGGCTCGGAGCTGTTACCGACGTCCGCTGTTGTCACCAGTGGCATTCGGAGTACTTGAAACGGGGTTCGGATTTTAAAACTCCATAATACAAGCTGCAAATTCAACTTTGTTGGGAGAGAAGACACGTAACAGTTTCAAATTAATGTCATCAGTCAAATTAACAAATGATAACGAGAACGTCATTTGGGTTGAAGTTACTTAGATGTGGGGTCCCCAATCTTGGGGATGTGGACCGGTCCCGACCGGTCCGGGCCTGCTAGCAACCGGGCTGTGCAGCAGGAGGTGAACTTGAATGTAATGCGGTTGAATCATCCCCAAACCACCCTGTGACCCCGTCTGTGGACGAATTGTTTTCCACGAAAACGGTTCCTGGTGCTAAAATGGTTGGGGACTGCCGATGTAGACGATGCTTTTTGATTTGCTGCACTGTGTTCCTTCAGCAGGGCCCGGGCAGGCCCCGCTTGCCGAGGACGCCTGCAGAGTAGGCCCCAGCACCGGCCAGCGCTAGGCACGGCCGTCTCAGAGCCGCCTCTTCACGGGAGCCGCAGTGAAGGCTCTTGACCCAGGAGGGACCGAGGAACGCTCCTGTGGTGGGCGTCTGACCCAAAGACAACACATCCACGGGTCGGCTCCCAAACCGTGGGGTGGCCATCGGACAGCAGCTGAGCCGGCCGGTCTCCTTCTTTCGGAGTTGCCAGTGAGCAGGGCGCGGAGTCAGCCACGAAGGGCGGGAGACTGCAGAGGACACCGGGGGTGGGGGCGGGGGGGGGGAGGTGAGCCTCCGGGGACATCAGGGACTTGTCCCTTCGTAATGGATCAGTGCCTCCACACCTCGGTGCCGGCACAGGCCCTGTGGCTCAGCAACTGGGGGCTTGCCTTTCTCGGGGTTCTAACTCAGTCTCCCGTGACACTGAATTCAGGGTGTGGCCACGGTGGCAGGGCCTGAAGGCTTGACAGAGGCTGGTGGAGCCGTTGGCAAGAGGGTACAGTGGCGTGACCACAAGCGGGTGCTGCCAGCTGCGGAAAGCTCCGGTCCTGCACCCTGTGGGCTCCTCTCCGGGACTTTCGGAGGCCCCTCAGCATACGCAACTGGCTCCCCAGAGAGTGATCTAGAGAGCAAGGCAGAAGCTGTGATTTTCTTTGCGATCTCCCTGGGAAGTCGTGCCCCGTCACACCCACAGTGTCCCTGCAGTTACACGGGGGGCCCGCCTATTCAGCGCAGGGTGGGCATCATCCGGGGCGTGAACCCCAAGAGCCGAGAATCGTCTGGGGCTGTCTTGGAGGCGGGCTCCCACTCCAGGAAAGGAGGCTGGGAATGAGGTCGGCCAGTCCTGCGCGCTCTCCGACCCTGGGAGCCTCTGACTCACGTGGACACAGGGACGCAACGGCGGACGGGGCACTTCCCACTTGAAACGCCACTGCCTCGGAGTTGGCCTGAGAGGGTTCGTGTTCCACGTGTCCGGCACAGCCAACAAGCACACGGCGGACAGACAGACAGGTGTCAGCAGAGAGGGGCAATGGGAGTGGGGACGAATGACTAGCATTGGTTCAGGCTTATGTACAGTGTTGCTTCCTGGCTCACTGCGTTAATTGCGAGTTTCCGAAAGCAAGGGCAACATCCTCTTGTTAATTTTTGCCATCTGGTGACTAAACGTAAGCAGCTGACATTTTTATACTCTTATCATTCAGATCCTTTCAGGTAACACGAGCAGATGCTTCGGAGAGACGGTCCAGTGTTCTGGGAAGTCCGGCTCCCGCTTTCACAGGAAGCTGCAGCCTGGCACGCGGAGTGAAGGAAGGCATCACGCTGAGGAAAGCGCTCTAGACTCTAAAGAAAGTCCGACTGAGTCTTTGGTGGGTCCTCGCAACAGCTGAGAGCTTGGGCTACTGTTGTGGAAAAAACACGGATCGCGGGAACTTATATATAGATATAATCAACGTTCCAGAAATGGAGGCCGGCTAGAAGTCGAATCAAAGGAATTTCAAAGAAAATGACTGATGCAGCTGAATTAAATATTTATGTTGAAACTTTTGAAGAAGAAAGAAACCAAATGCATACTAACTCAAGATGAAACAGCCAACACCCTTAAAGATCAGTTGAAAAGTCTCCAAACCGAGAGGGCTCCATTGTTGTTAGAAAATAAAAACAGAAAAGTAGAAGCAACCCCATACGCTGGGGACATCAAACCGTCTCAGAAATGCGTCAAGAATGCACATGAATTTTCACCAAATATTTGATTTAAAGAGAACTGACCCTGTTAAAATGAAGGAGGCATTTTCCAAAGCACGTGAAGCATGGTGCGTGCAGAGATATGAGGTCCGTAAAACACAAGCCAAAACTTACTCAGAAATACCTGAAAGTGGCTATTTTCAAAGGCAGCTTACTTCCCTGGAGAAGAGATGAGTGAAAATGGGCTGAGAGTTTTGTGGACTGAGTCATTTTACCTTACCCCACCTAAAAAAAAAGAAAGAAAGAAAGAAAGAAAGAAAGACATGCATCCAACAAGACAATATTAAAGGAGAATGAAAAAGTTTCAAATTGCATCCACATATTTAATATTACAAACAGCATAGTTGGCCAAAGCCCAACAGATGGTTGGGGAAGCATCAGGTTGACCAGATGGCCAGGAAGAAGGGGCCTCAGGCTGTGATGTTCTAGATGTAGTGTCCTGCTCCCTTGTGGACTGGGCACCACCCACCCGCAACCCCCATCAGGTCAACCCCGTGCCCGTGCAGCAGCTCCCCCCCAAGAGCGAAGGAGAGCTTGTCGGGTGCACCTGCCAATGGCCCAGCAGGGCCCCTCCATTCCCCCTCCCACCCGAACACGGGAAGGTGTTGCTGACCAGAGGTCACTTTAGCCTCCTTCTGTGGTCCCTAACTTAGTGGGAGACTCCCAGGTTTAACACACCTGTCCGTCTCCTGCCCCCGAGGTCAGCCAACAGCCTGGCTCCGAAGCTGTTATACGCCTTCGGTGCAGCCTGTTCCCCATTTTGCTCAAGGCTTCTCCCAAGAGAGGGTGTACGTTTCTTCTAAGTCCATTTTTCCCAGGGGGAAGAGAGGGAAGCATTCGAACTATTAATTATTCGCTACAAGTCCCATAGTCTATTGAAAAGCATGTGCGATTCAAGAGCTAGTTATCCTAGAAAATAACTAGTGTGACTAGTTAGTTGTGTTATACATGGAGGGGACTTCAAAGTCCAATACAGACCATAACAAGGCCAGGGACAAGAAATCCCGGCAGCCTAGGCCTCAGCAACAGTAGGTGAAATGACCCTGCCGGTGAAGCGTTTGGTGGCCTGCTTACATCCACGCTGCTGCAGTGCCCTGCGGACTCACCGACATCCTCTGCCTCAGCGTCCCCGGCCGTGATTGGACGCGGCAATCTCCGCATGGAAGGCGTGGCCTGCTGATGTCTGCTGACCTCGCAGGCAGTGATGGGCACATGGGTGCGTGCTTCTTTCCTCAGTCCTGTCGCGGAGGCAACTGTGGGTGCGCATAGAAGGAGATCCGTGTAACCCCGAGGCACGCCCGGCTTGCTGATTACTAAGTGCGGCTGGAGGATCAGAGAGTCACAGGCAAAATGAGCACCCAGGCCCCGCCGAGCTGATCCCGCCGCCGAGCTGCAGTGGAGACGAAAGGACACGCTATCATTACACAATTTGTCGCAGATAAACCCCCAATTACGCTCCCCTGCGTTTTCTGCTCAGTTTACTTTCCGCACGCTCTCCCCGCCCCTTTCACGATCGCTCCTGTGTCTCCCGAGCACTGTGGGTGCGCAAGGGCTCCCCCCTCTCCTTGGGCACAGTTTCCACCCTGTCCTGCGGCCACGCTCTGACCGGTTACAAGTGCGGAAAAACCACAGCCCTGTGTTGGGTGGTTTCGGGTGTCCCTCGGCAACGTGCTGGAGGGGACAGTTGTCCACGGAAGGCGCAGTGTGGAAGTCCCATGGTCCTCGGGAGGGCAGCGGAGGAAGAGGCAGCAGGGCAGGAGGGCCCGGAGCGTGACTTCCGGCCCCTTCCTGGGTTCACGCGTGGCAGTGCGGTGCCAGGCCAGCAGGCCTCTCTTCAGTACAGGTTTAAAATCACAACAGCATGCGGCCTGTGGTCCTTGCTTCCTTCTCTCCACGGAAATCATGTTTTCACAAAGGTTTTTAATATCAAACAAACACCAGCATTAAGTCATTTTTGGGCTGTATTTTGTCGTTCCAGGAGAAAATATATGTTTCTATAATGTTAATACAATTCATGTCAAAGGCGAAGCGTTTGCCTCCTTTCTCTCTCGAGTTTTCCTTGGTTTTCCTTGGTGCTAAGAGCACAGCGGGGACCCGGCAGCCTGGGTCCGAAGCCGGGTGCTGGCTCGCACGCCATACTCTGCGTCGGAGGCCGGTGTCGCCCGCGACCTCAGCAGGCGCTGCGGTTCTACCCATGCGCTTTCCCAAGGGGCTTTCGTGAGCATTAGGTGGCTTTTCTCTCTAATCACCTTCTAATTTAAGCGAGATGCCTATGCTGACCAGCCAACGTCATAAGCCTTTGTCGTACGTAGTTAAGGGGCTTCCCAAAGGTATCACGCCCAGCTCAGGGGCCAACCGGAAACAAGAAACCAGGCGTCTTGCTGAGAACTCGAAAGAGCGTTTCCACATCACTGCCTGTTCGTGTCCACGAGGCAGCAGACATGGGACCAGGGCTCCCAGGCTGGCGGAAGCCAGGCCAGCTCCTCCCACACCGCAGACCACTGGCGCAGGAAATGGTCACGATGCTGCTTTACCTGGTTTTCGTTTGTTTGTTCGCTGGCCTGAAGTCAAGAGGAGCCCTGCTGAGCTCACTGCAGTTAAGGTTTGAAGAGTGGAGGGCGAGCAAGCGTCCTACGAGAGCCAGAAGCCACACCCAGGCCGGAGAGGACCGTGGCCCCTGTTCTTCTCTCCAAGGCACAGGCCCTATGGGGACGTTGGAGACTCGGCCCTTCCCATTTCTCAGTCGTGGGAAATGGGGTCGAGGGCCACAGGCCTCGCCCAGAGCCATGCAACTTCCCACCAGTGTCAGGACTAACCTCGGCTCCCTCTCATCTGCCTCCTTCTGGACCCGCGTCATCCACTCACCGGTGTTTGTCCTTCCAAGAACCCAGACTTGCAATGAGTTTGTGCAATAAGTGGTAGGTGGGGTCACGGTGCATGGCTTTGAGCCAGGCCTCTAGTGGGGGCTCCAGTGAGCACCCCTTGACCATGGCCATGGGGCTTCCCATCACCTCTTCTGTGGTTACTTGGACAATTAGAATCTGGGGCTGCTGGGCGCAGCAGAGTATCCCCAAACCGTCGTGTCTGGGGTTCGGTGCTGGTGACGTGGGCACCTTGTGATTTTTCAGTGATTTCAGACATGCACGTGCAAAATGACTGCAAGCACACACAGCTCACATAGACACACTCACAACTCCCAGAGTGCACACACAGGTACGCACATATATGCAGCCCATACATGAACACATGCATGTGCTCGCCCACATGCCAAGTGTGCACACAGTTCACATAGCATGTACACACATGTGCATACCTTGCTTACACACAGGCACACAGCTCACACATGCACACATTGTCACTCACCCATACCGCTCACACATGCATGGATGGACATACACACTCACCCACAAAACTCACACATGTACACACAACCACACAGCTCATACATACATACAGCTGGCACATGCACAAACACACACCCACACAGATCACACAGTGCATACATGCATATAACTCAGCACATGCACATGAATAAACATACAGCTCGCACATGTATGCACATACACCCATACAACTCACACACGCTCACACACAGCTCACATATGTGAAAACACACCCCACACACAAGTGCATACATGCAGTTCACTCAGCACATACATGTGCACATGCAACCACACAGCCACACATGCACACATAACCACACACAGCCCACACAGCTTGTGTATGCATATGCAGCCATCCAACTCATACATGCATGCACAGCTCACACACACACACACACACACACACACACACTCTGCTTCCAAGCTGTGTCATCTACCCTGTGACCAGCTCTGAGTGACTGATCTGAGGAAACAGAAATCAGGTGGGAGCTCTGTCACATCTGAAACCCACCTGAGACTCCATTTCCCTGAGATTTTGAAACCGTCAGGCACTCAGCCTTGAAACCACGCACAAACATTACACGACCAGTGTGACATTCGGTGCCTGGCAGCCTCGGGAAGAAGGATCAGAGGAGGAGAGAGCAGGCTTTGCCCCCTAGGGTTTCTCCCGTTGGCGAGGGGGAGGGCTGGCCATAGGGGTGCCCTGGGCCCAGTCCACCTCCCTGAGGGTCTCCTTTCCCTCTGGCCAGCCCTGCCTCCCTCCCGCGCCCGCACACCTGACCCCTTGACCCAGGGCTAGCAAGGCACCTGGGAACAAAGGCTGTTCCAAGCCACCCGCCACAGCAAGTTAATGCGTCATTAGCATTTCTTTTCTTTCGGAGGCTGACTGGCAGCTCAGCCAGGATAGTGGCGAAGCTGATTTTCATTTTTTTTTTCCAACCTGCATAGCTCCTCTCCCTGCCTCTTCCTGCTGTAAATCAGCCAGAATGGTTCCCCTCATTATTACCAGAAGAGCTCAGCAGTCTCTAATTACTCTAAAGAATTTCTTATCTTTTCTTCCTAAAGCTGAGATTTCAGAGAGACAAGGAGAGAACCGTAATTAACTGTGCAGCTGGGAGCCGTCTGCAGAGCCCAGGGTGGCAGCCCCTCCTGCCGGCTGGGCTGCGTGGGGGCCCCCGGGTGCCTTCCTGCAGGGGCGTCTTCGAAGCAGGGAGAGCGAGGTGTGCGGCTCCGAGAATCTCGGGGTTGCTCCTCAGCGTCCATTTTAGCATCGAGCTGACGGAAGAGCAGACAAGCGGGGCCTGCGGCACACGCTTGCCTGAGCACGTGGCCCCCACAGGCCTGGGTCCCGGGAGGCCGGGGTCCCGGGAGGCGGGAGACCCCGGGGGGAGCAGCCAGGCTGTGTGAGCCTTCACGGTAGCTAGCCGTCCGTCACCTGGGCATGCAGCCCCGAGACGTGGCTGGCACGTCTCTTGCCAGGAGAAATCAGGAACGTGGCTGCCCCAAGGGACGGCTGTGCCCTCCACGGGAGAGGAGAGAAGAGCCACCAAGTCTGATGAGCACGGAAGGTGGCAGGATCTCACCAGCCGGAGACACGCGTAGCCCTGTCATCGAGAGAAAAAGCTTCTTCCTTGTCTCCTGACTTGCAAAGGGAGCCAAACGCAACCTCAGGGTCTTCCTGGTCATCGGTCTTTTCTGTATCTCCCCAGACTTGACCCTGGCTGTCTCTTTGCATTTTATCACGCTGACAAGTCTCAAACTGATCGCTTCTTGGGAATAAGGAAATAGAAATGAAGACGGACACAGCATGTACCGAACAGAAATATGTCTCAGAGCCAGAATCCAGAGGTGTGTAGCTCCATGTTCTCTGCCGGGTGCCCTTCCATCTGGACAGCTGGGGTCCGTGACAATGGAAGAGACCAGGGCTCTGCCCCTTAGCCCTGGTGCACTTGAGACCGGCTACCTTCGCAGGGGTCCCCCCAGTGACCCTCGTACAGGATCGCACAGGACCGACAGGGGCCTTGCCTCTGAGGTGGGGACTGCCTCAGTTAATGGGCCGGGATTATGCCATCCCTGGAAGGCGTTACCTGGCTCCCCTGTAGAGAGAAGCACAGGTGTTTTTGTGACAGGTGTGCCCAGGAGAGCACCCCACCTGGGACTAGCCAAAGCTCCTGCCTGTCCTGCAAATCTTGATATCACGGCTGCACAGCGAGGTCTGAAAAAGGCAGCGGCTACCCCGGCTGCTTGGACTGCCTGCCGAGCAGGTGGACTGGGGGCCCGGCAGACCTGAGCTCCTGGGAGGCTGGTGGCAGGAGGGCCACTTCAGAGTCGTGCCAGGTGACCCAGACATCACACGGGCTCAGGAGCCCTCCCGGGCCTCATGTGGGGGCTGATCAGCGTCCCAGCTGCAGAGCCTGAGGGGAAATCACAGACTTGGAGCGGGGCATGCGGCATGTCCGGCTGGACAGGAAGGAGGCGCAGGGCCCTGGGGAGTGCCTGGCCACCTGGCTCTCAGCCCTTTCATTCGCCCGAGGACCGGGGTCTCGTGGCCGGCAGGCTTCGTAGGGCTCACCGGGAGGGCCGGTGCACCCATGATGGGCCGGGGGAAGGCAGCCCGGTGAACATCGGGATTTGTTCTGCAAACGCAGCTGCTGGGCACACGGGCGTCAGCGCCGCCTGGGGCTGGAATCCGCCCCAGGGTGGAGACAAGCTTGCTCTCAACAAGACCCCCGGGCTCTCTGAATGGAATGGCCTTGCTGTTTAAGGGACATGTCACTCACTGTCCCCTCATCCATGGGATTCTTATCTAATGAGGACCCTATGCTTTCAGCAGGATTTCGTGCATTGTTCCTCCAAAGTCCATCGCTCTTTGATACATGATAGAGAAATATGAGTTCCTCACCCCTCGCTGAGCTCAGCATCGTGTCTGCAGAAATTCCACGAGTTCATGATTCCACGGGGGTTGTAGAAAACGGCATGACCGGTGTGGGGCGCTCAGGGTCCCGCCGCTCCGGGATTGAAAGCACGTGGCGGGACCCTGCGGTCACAGCCCACGGGAGAGACGCAGCGCTGGTGCCTGCGTCTCAGGATGAGAGTGGTCGTCATGGCTCCTGAAAAGATGTGTGAGCACCGCGGGATGGTATCCGCCAGGAGCGCTGCCGCCGAGAGTGGATGCCCAACGCCGGCTGGTAACATTAAATCCACGTGAGAACAGCCAGGGAGTTAGCGGCCCCCCTGCCGGCCGCCGCAGTGGGTTCCAGAGGCACCGTATATGTGCGTGCTGTCCTCACCAAGACCGGGGTCTCTGTCATTCCTACGCTGATGCAGCCAGCCCATGCAGCCCACCCCTGGTGCCTCGGAAGCCTGCATCCCACGCACGGATTTCCACTCTGCGCCACGCCTGGCTCGGGTCCCACTCCGCCAACTCCGAATATTTCCTTGCCCTCCTGGAAGCTCGAAGATTGCATCATGAGCCAGGAGACTTGGAGGCTACCTTGGCGCTTCGTTGGGAAACATCTTCACACCTGAGAATGTGAGGCTGCCCCCCGCCCTCAGAAATTTAATGCCACCCGAACTTCAACGAGGCTCTTCCGGTACTGCAATTGAACGCGGCCATGGCATCGAGCAGGAATGTCAAAACGATGTAAAGGGGACTGGGCTGTCTTCTATTTTATCTATTGCATATTACCTTTTCGTTGCATATTATTTTTTCTGTTGATTATTTAATGTGTGCCATGTGCACCATTTTTAAATATTGTGTATCTGGAGCAGGATTTATTTCAGAGAAAATGTATTTCTAAGCCTGAACAACAAAATAATAGAAAAACATGATCTGAATTATAAAAGTGTGACTTAGACTCTGTCGAGAGATGTCCTTACTTCTAGTAACGGTTGTAATATTATTATTTCTGTGGACAAGGAAGGATTCGAGATGAAAAGCTACAGGTGTCATCTTCTCTTTCACTGTTTATTTGCTAAAGGCCTTTTGTGTGTCAAGGTCCCTGTCAAAATGCAACTGTGTCGTGTGAGAAGATGACACTCTTCAGGTTAGATTCCCCCCCCCCCCGACCACTCACTGAGGGAGGTTTAGAACGAGCGGCCACAGGACCGGAGACTGTTGAAGATGAATTTAGAGAGAGAAGAAAACTTCCGGCCAGGGCGGGGGTGGGGGAGAGCGTGTGGGGATGCGGGTGTTCCTGGAGCCTGGGATCACCGCTTGAGAATGTTGCTGTTGTCGAGGGAACCAGCCCAAATCCCTCTCTTTTACCTGGAGCTGGGCCTGCGCCCCAAGGTGGCAGAGCCCATTGTCAACACCGAGAACCTTGGACAAGGAGACTTACCTGAAATGGCAGAATTTTCTCAGGGGAAAGCTTAGACGTTAAGGAATAGGTTAAATTCAGGTCAGCTCAGCGCCACACAGCGCGTGCACACTCGCACACTCTCTGGCCGAGGGGAGACGCCAAGGGCGAAGGCGGGGCCAGGAGCGCCGAGATGCTGCGCTTCCTCACCTCTGATGTTCAATTGGGGGGGGGACTAAAATGCACGTCCCCCTGGACACAGTAGGACCAGCGCCTGGGTCTCGAAGTGCGTGTTCATCTCACAAGCTCCCGGGAAGCAGGAAAGCCTTAGTTTCCGACCCCCGAGTGCTGACCCCAATAGTCTGCCCCTAAACCACAGTCAGCCAATGGTGGTCCCGTGCATGTTAAAGGTCCTAAGGCAACGGATTTTTTTTGGGGGGAAGCATTTAATCAGGTGGGATGGGTATTGCAGACCATTGTCCAGGGCCAGCGGTCCGTGAGCTGCGCTTTACACACTGGACCCGTGTGAGACCCGCCCCCCCCCCCCCCCCCCCCCCCCCCCCCCCCCCCCCCGGCAAGGCCACTTTGGGGCGGAGTGTCGGTGTGCGTGTGTGCAAAACCTCAGGGGTTTTCTGACAGGATGTTGTAGAAATCACTGAACTTTTGTCTTGCCTCTTCTCTCTCCCAAGAAACAGCTTTCAAAACCTCAACGCATCTAATCTGGGAGAAATCCCTGCTCATAAGGCACAGGCAGCGAACGACGAAGTTTGCTTGCCCAGAACCCAGGGCAGCCAGCTCCCCTCCGGGGCGGCGCCCCGCACTTCCAGTGGTGGCTGCCCAGCGGAGCGAGAGGCTGGTGTGGGCGAGGCATTTGTTAGTCCTGGCGCAGCTGGGCTCTGGGATCTCACAGAGGAGAAAGACGTCAACAGTTCCTGAGGCACAGCACCTGGGGTAGGAACCCAGCTGCCCACGCTTAAAGTCTCAACAGGGATTAAGTGCATGAAGCAAATAGAATAACACGAATTTCGGCTGCTATAAACTCCTTTCAACGCTGAGCCTCACGCTGCTGAGCCCTTTCCAGCTTTGCAAAAGCGTAGGGAACAATGCGAGATGCATCCCCAGAGCTAGGAAGTACACGGATGAAAATAACTCTACAGATCAGTGCTTCTTAAATGTGGGTTTACAGATCTCCATCGGGATCCTAGGTTTTGGGGTGCCCCCCACCAGAATTGCTGACTCAGTCCAAAATGCTCAACAGATCTGGGGTGGGGCCCCCAAACCTGCCTTGTTAACAGGCACTGCTGTTTTTTCCACCGATCCCCCTCTCACACGGGGTGGGGTTCTGTGCCACCCGATGCCCCGTGGGGAAGGGCGATCACAGGGAGGGCTGTGGGTCTTGGAAGGCGCATGAAACCGCGTATGTCCGGGGCGTCTGTGTCGGACCGAGAGTTTTCCCGAAGACTCGTCAGCGCTCGCCTTGGCAACGAGTGGCCCTGCTGGAAACCACGTCCTGGAGTTCGTGCTTCGTCAGCGCACGGGCCGGGGGCCGCGGACCAGAGCGCACTTCTCCTCGCAGGAGCAGACGCGCGCCGCGGGGGTGGCCTCAGCGTGGGGTGGGGTGTGGGTCGGGCTCTGGGAAGACAGCTGCTTCCGGCGCATCAGGGGCTTGCCTGACCTTTCTTCGAGGCAAAACTGCTAATTTGTAAGCAAACACGGAACAAAAAAACAAATTAAGGGGTAATTTTTATCTTTACAATAAAGAAATCTGTACAGGGCTGGAGAGTGACTCGGTTAGGCTCTGAGGCCATAGAGTCTACACCACCACCTCTTATTCGAAGCTTGAAAGCTGTCACAGACAACACCTGTGCTGCGGGGGGGGGGGACTCTGTGTCAATAAAACTTTATTTACAGAAACAGGCAGTGGGCCAGCTTGACCCCCAGGCTGGCGTCGGGCGGTACATGAATATCCGGAGCTCCTATGGCTGGTCAGTCATTCTTCCTGGAACGCTTCTGCGTCTGACGTGTGGCTGCTTGGGCCTAGCCCACCCCAATTGTTGGCCCAGTTCACTGATCTTTATTCGCTCTTTCAACATCGGTTTTCCCGAGTCTCAACACCAGGCGCTCTCGGCTCTCGGCTCTTTGCTCCCCGCTCTCGGCGTGACCGCTGCCTCCCCCAGAACCTCATGGCAGCCCGAGGTCAGAGGACCCCTGCACGTGAATCTCCAGTGTGACCTTCCCCCTGGAGTCCAGGTGAAGACACGCTCTGCCCTCTCAGTATCTCCAATCCGGATGCGCAAAGACGCTGGACATCCATCCCGGGTTCCTGTCGCCTCCTGTCCTCTGGTCGTCCTGTCTCCTGTGACGAATGGCACCCGGTGGGAGGCAGCACCAAGGGCTCGCCCTGCCCTCCCTGCCACATTCCCTCAGGGCCCATGTCCTGTACACTTTTCCTCCTAAATAGCTTTCAAATCAAAACACGTCTGGATAAAAAAGAGAAAAAAACTCTTGAAGCTATTGTTATTGTTTTATTATAAATGTACCCCTGCTCCTTCGCAAACAGAAGGGAATATGTGCAACAAAACAGAAGTGGTCTAAGCAACCCCCTCTGAGCACTTGGGCCCCAGAGTCAACCCGAGTTTGCGACAACACGTGTTCCCGGGACCACTCACTGCAGTTCGAATGTATCTCCCCAAACTGTTCTGTATTAACTGCCTCTACAGCCAGTCCAGCCTGTGCTCCACGGTTTCCTAGATGGGCCTAAAAGTACTTCACCCGAGTGTGGTGGCCCCCACAGGCACGAGGGTGTGGCACCAGGGTGTCCCGGGGATCATGGGGTGCTGTGGGCCCGACGGCCTTCTCAGGGTAATTTGAGTTGTGACTTGGACGGATGAGCAATTTTAACTGGTTTGCGTTTTGGTCTTGGGATTTAGGCCCCACAAACCAAATGGGATGCTGTGCGGGGGGTGAGGTGCTAAGATGTCTGAGGTCCCTGTGCTGGGGTACGAGGAGGGGAAGCTGCACCTCGAAGGTCCAGGCGCACCCGCTGTCCCCGGAGCCTGAGCGCGGTCTGTGCGCCTTCGGCCCCGGCCCAGCTTGGCTGGGATTTGGACTTCGAGGGCCCGGCCACAGCCTCAGGAAAAACCGTCCTGCAGCTGCCTCAGCTTCTCTCCACCCTTAGAATGACTTTCTAAATGGCTGTGCTTCCCCTCACCCCTCAGCGGATGCCCCCCACCCGAGGGATGGAGCCCCAACACCTCAGCCCTCAGACGGGGGTGCAGAGCGAGGCCCTGGCCCCACCTACCCGCCCAGGCCCACCCCCACCCGCAGCTCCGGGCCTCATGCAGATCAAGGCTCGCACCTCCATGCCCCCTGCTTCGTCCTCAGCCTCAGCCTCCATCCCGGCCGTGTTTACCTAAGATCTTGCAGCTTGTTCCTGTAAAACTCTGCGTAGCCCCTGAGTTTTGGGTGTTGTCTAATGAGCAAACTGAACCGACAAGGAAAGTGGGAACAGACTCACAGAGAGAGAGCAGGAGGACAGCTGGGGGGGCAGGGACGGGGCGGAGGGGTTGAGCTAAAAGGGAAAAGGACTCACCGACATGGACGGCATGTGGTCACTGCTGGGGGCGGGGGAAGACGGGGACTAAATGGTAACGGGAAACATACAATAAAGATTAAATTGAATAAAAAACAAATACACACAGGGAAAGGCTTACAAGCACAGACCGTAAAAGAGGGTGAAATTTTCAGATGCCTCTTCTTTCCCTCTTATTGTGCACGTTCTCTGAGGGAGCGTACATCGGTCACTGGTGATTTGGGAGCTCGGTGTGGGTGTCCGAGTCCTCCTCTGGGCTCCCCCCGCCGCCGTCCAACTCTCAGTGCCTTCTCTCCGCTCTTCACGACCTCAGCCCTCTCAGCTCTCGCTGGCTCCGCCACTCAGACTGCCGAGGTGGTCTGTCCGTAAGTCCATCCTGCTGGCTAGACCGCGGCCCCCGTTAGAGCCCCCAGCCCGGCACCTGACACAGAGCCCCGTGAACAGTAAATGAAATAACCAAAACCTACCGAGACACGGGGCGGCTTAGGCAAGAGGGGCTGTCCTACCATCACCTGGCTGGGTGGGCCCGGGGCCCCCCCCCCCGACGAGACATCATTTCCGTCCCCTTCCCCGGCACAAGCATGCTGGCACCCTCAGCGTGGAAGCTGTCTAGGAAAATCTAAGTAATAGCAGAGTGTGGATAGACTTTATGAATATTCATGAGCCAAGGGTCTTAGCAGCCAAGCTAAGCACAGAATTACAGCAATTATCGGAATGATTTACACACACACAAAAGCCAGCCCTGAGCAAAATTGTCAGGAGGCTGGGAGTCGGCTGTCCCTCCTGCCCGGCTCCCTTTCAGAGCGCCTGCAGGTGCTCGGCTCTCCGCCCGCCCGGAGGGTCCCGGGCCACCCCCTGCAAGCAGCCCGCCTCCCACCCTCACACCTAGTGACAGGTCGCATGTGACGGAAGCCTTCCCCTGCAAACTCAACGGGGCTCTATCCACCCACAGCTGGAGTCGTTAACCAGGCGACGGGCAGATGAGCCTGATTCCAGTTCGTGTTCAGAGAAGTCCGTCTCGCTCTGCTCAGTCATCTGCTGTTGGCCTTCGGCCTGATTTCAGGTCCTTTTGTGGTAAGGTTCCTTACCTCAGGGCCAGGTAGGGGAGGCTAAAAATAGATTTGGTAAGTGATTAAACAGATGCTGACGGGTGGTAAGAGGTGGAAGAAGGAGTTCAGTATCACGGAACCTCACTGCAGGAGGCAACCGGGCAAACCCATCCGTTCTGCGTCTCCTCATGGAGTCTCTTGTGAGGCTGGGTGGGGACCAGGGACCGGAATGTTCTGTGACCTGAACCAGAGGCATAGGACGGGTTAGCACTATTTACAGAAAGAATATCTGAACCTTCACCCCAAAAAGTAGGTATAGCGCCCCGTTAGTCACTCCCTAACTTCATGTGTACAAATTCCTTCCAACAGCACAGCTGTTAATGGCTTGAAGACTTCCTGTTCCGTGGACCCCTGTTCAGACAATGCCTTTCTAGTCCCACCCCCGATGACATCATTTACTCATTGAAATGTGGTCCTGAAGACACTGATCATAATGCAGGGAATCATTTACGTTATGCCTTTAAATCAATAAGCTGAAGAATAGCGCGTATCACCGAGGATGCCGACTGTTGCGAGACGTCACGGGGTACGAGGGCCGACGGGAAGGGCCCAGCTGTCCGGTGTCTCTCGAGGGGGGGTCTTCTCCGGGGTTTTATTTCCCGCTGCCTGCTGCTCGCATGCACTGACCCAGCACGTAATCAGGCCCCAGAAAAACTGTCTAGAACTCACCGCTGCTTCCAAACTTGGAGCAAAGAGAATGCCACCCACACACCGGACACACCTGTCCACGTGCCCTTCCCCTCGCCCTCTGTCCTCCCTCCCTGCAAAGACAAAACATCGCCAGGAAGGGACAGGTCGACGCGACCTGGGGACGGCAGCCTGCGCTCCGGACCGGTGGGCAGCTCGGATGGGGACAGGTCCCACCTGCCCGCGGGGCGTCTCCGGCAGGAAGGGCAGACACATCCCCTCGGATGGATCGTCTTTGAAATCGGACGGCGTTCGCGGTGAGGAGGTGGCGCTTGGGCCGCGCGTCATTGGATTTAAATCTGAATTCTCGGTACGTTTCATTTTGATTGCATTTTATGAACAATATCAGTCCACACGGATTGGAAATAAAAAATAAGTTAGTGACAGAGCCCTGCTGATCACACAGCCCTGGGCCTGCACAGGGTACTGCAGAGAGAACCCGGGCCCAGGAGGCCTAGGGGTCTGGGGCACGAGGCCCTCTCGGGGCTGCCCAGTGGGGGGGACACGTTCTAAATGGGGATCCCGGCATGCTCAGTCAAGTCCGTCCAGGAATACAGCCGGGATCTTTCTTCCCCTCCTCTCCCGACCGCGTCTGTCTGAAATGCTCTTTGCCCTGGCGAGTGAAGTGAGCTCCCAGATGTGCAGGCCGATCAGGTTACCCAGCCGTCCCCCCGCCCCGACACCGTATGCCATCGGGGGCTGAAAACCCAGGAACAGTCCGCGTCCCTGTCCCAGGGAGCCGGCAGGCAGCGTGGGTGCCCCCTGAGCATTTGTTACAAGAGTCTCCTATTTGCCCAAAAACAAGCACAGCCAGCCCGCTCAGGGCAGCCGCCTGCGTCCCCTCGCGCTGGGGAAGGGCTCGGCCAGAGCAGGAAGAAGCGTGTGCTGCCCGATTAAACTGGGAAAGTTTGTCCAATCCTGTCTTGACGGAGGGCAGCGAGAATGTCTCCTTCCGATAGAAGCCTCCTCCGCCCCGGCACGGGGGTGATGTCACCACACGTTCGAGGATGAGGCGTGGAATCCAGTTACCGGCTTCTTTCAGAGTTTGGAAGCCTCCTGCTTCTAATTTTTATCACCTGTTTTTATCGACCAAGCAGAATCGCAACACTCCCTGCACGTCTCTGCCCTGCTGTCCCTTTGCGGAAACAGCATCTTGTGTGACCCCCAGCCACCGTCTGGCAGAGGGGACCCACTCGAGATCACACAGGCAAGTTGGGCACCCGGGTCTGTGACCCCCCGAAATACAAGGAGAAGCGAGCTAACAAAGGGCGCCTTGTGGCTGGTCCATCCCCTTCACCGGAGGATGAAGTTAATGAGCTGGAGGTCAAGGGATCAATCACCATATGAGCCACTTACGGGGGCCGGCCCAGAGCTCCGCCCGCCGGCAGAGCTGCGCCCTGTCACAGCCATCTTGTAAATGTCAGCCCCCAGCCCCGAGTGGAACCAGAGCAGGACACGAGGCTGCTTGCAGACAGCTTCTGACCAACCCCTGCGAGACACCCACAAAATCGTCGGCGTGGCCGCCATACTTCCTCCCGGCTGGTAGAACACGCCCGTAGCTTCTCTTGGTTCCTTTCTTTGGTGCGGTCGCCACGTCAGCCCGCTAAGGAGGAGGTCAGGTGTCATTCGGTTTTAGAGATGAAGAAACCAAGACAGAGGAAGGACATCCAGGGGGCAGGCGTGAGACCCAGGATGCCAGTCAAGTGCCGGTACTTTCTACCGCCAAATTCGGGGGCTCGCCATCAGAGCAAGGGGGCGTTTCCTCTGCGCGTGAAAGACAAACCTTGCTCTTTGGTGCGGCTTTGTGGAAAGGCAGGTGCACGTTGTCACAGGCGGAAGTGCAGACACAGCCTCGTGCTGCAGGGAGAGCGGCAGCCACAGCCAGGCGGGCAGAGGGTCCATCGGGAGGAGAAGGAAAGGACACCCGCTGCCTGGGCCCGAGACAGGGGTCCGGGGAAGCTGCTCTTGCCCGTCTGTCCCTGCGCAGCAGAGTCTTTTGTCCAGTGTTCCAGCAGGACAAGGAGGCCTGGCCTCCTGGACAGAGAGGCTCGTAGCAGCAGCGCACTGCCCCAGGCTGGCTTCTCTGGGCGCCGATGCTGTGCTTGGAACACAGGTATCGTTAGGGACACACACCCGGGAGAGGAAGGGGCCAGAGTGGACCTGGGCCGAGGAGAAGGGGCCCTACAGGGCCCAGCAGAGTCCTGGTCAGCCATGCAGGGGGCTCTGGGCCAGGGCCCCCACTGTGTGGAAATGCCTGCACCTTGGTGCCTGACTGCATGTGGGCTGTGGTGGTGGGGGCAGGGCCGGGGAGGAGGCCCACCCGAGGCAGCAGAGGGACCACCCTTGCCGCAGGGGCAGCGGGGCGGGTCTAAGCATGCCGTGTGTCTGATGGGATCTGCGCCAGCCGGCGGGGTGAGTCGGCTCAGGGTGTGCAGGCCGTGTGCAGTATCCAAGGTCGTGCAGGGTGGCGCATACATTTGAACCTAAATGCATTCACAGCAAAAACCAAAATCTAGATATAGAAATCCAGAAAAAAATCAGAGCACTGGTGGCCCAGACCAAAGGCAGGGAAGCAAAGCCTGGCACCAAGCATGGCACCACGGCAGCCCGACAGGGTCCCCATGAGTGTGCAGACCTGTCCTCAGCTCTACCACACCAGGATGTTTATGGAAAGAAGACTCATTTCTACATCTGGCTGCCCCGGGGGCCGAAACCCCCCACAGAGTGCTGTCCTGGCTGAGACCGGCCCGAAGATGCAGTTGCTTCAAGCTGGTGAAGGAGGGGAGACCCAGGGGACGGGATCCGGAAACCGCCAGCCGGAATGGAGTGAGTCTGTTACTTCCTTCAGACCGGCGTGGGAGACCAGTTACCAATCCCTCTTCAGAGGCGGGAAGCCCCCCCGCCTGCCCGGGGCACATGCATGAGGCTCCCCTGCCGAGGAGCTAACAACTCAGGTCCGGTGGGCATGTCCCCGGGGGGCGCTTCCTTGGACAGCAACAAGTGGGATGTGCGTGACTTGGGCTCCTGGGAGGCAGGGCTGCCTGTTCATGACCGCGCTGCCTCAGGCCCAGTGTAACGGGACGGGGTAGAGTCACAGCGGATGACACCGTGAAGCCACCAGACCACCGCGCCCCGCAGTCCCATCGGACCTCAGCCTGCCGCTTCTGTCCTCGGAGAAATTGCAAACAGGCCAGAAATCTGCCCGCTCCTCCCCAGGAACCTGTGCCCCCTCCTCCCCGGGGAGGGACGCGGGGCATCAAGGTAGGGTGCATTCCGGAGAGCTCACCTCACCCGTGGAAGGACAGCTGAGGTCACGCACTGTGGGAGGAAGCTACGTCAACGGGAGGACAGCAGGCCGAGGCTGCCCGTGTTTTCAAGCCAAGTGACCGGAAGACGAGCCCTTTGACGGTCAC